>SDVV010006448.1:0-18450 GCA_016164225.1 Gammarus roeselii
ATACATGTACATATATATTACACATGCGTGAATGCTCGTAATAACCTACGTTCCCGCATACCAAAACGTGAGACAAAGACACTTCACGAGCCATCTTCAGAGGACGGTAGGAGACATGAAGCAGGACTTGAGACTCTCTATGAGTTACCCTAAAAAGCTCCTCACAGAAAAAGGGGAAAGACATGAGACAAGACATGAGGCTCCTCGTCAGCCACCACCAGAGGGCGGGGAACAACACATCATTGATTTGGTGTTCAGCTGTAATTGCCTTCTGATGCGCTGAGGGGTGGCAGGGGCGAGGGTGGGGGGCAAAGGAGGGTGCGAGAGGGGAGAGGAAGGAGAGGCTGAGATGGGACAGGGAGTGAGAGATGGGAGTGGTACATGAGGCAATGGATGAAGTAGGAAAAGATTTTGAGATGACAGGAGGAGTGAAATGAGTGTTTGAAAGACTGAGGTTAAGGAGATTGTGACTGAAGGAGGGAGGTTAATGAAATTGTGTTTGAAGTAAGGATGTTAATGAGATGGTGTTTGAAGGATTGAGTTCAATGAGAGGTGACCAAAGGAGGGAGGTTGATGAGAGGTGACCAAAGGAGGGAGGTTAATGAGGTAGTGTTTGAAGAATGGAGGTTAGTGAAAGGGTGTTTGAAGGAAGGAAGTTAATGAGATGGCGTTGAAAGAGGGAGGTTAATGAGAGGGTGTTTGAATGAGGTAGGGTAATGAAATTTTGTTTGAATGAGGGAGGGTAATGTGATGACGTTTGAAGGAGTGGGGTTAATGATATGGTGTTTGAAGGAGAGAGATTAATGAAATTGTGTTTGAAGGAGGGAGGTTAATGAGATGGTGTGTGAAATATTTAGGTAAATGAGTTGGTGTTTGAAGGAGGGAGGTTACTGAGATGGTGTTTGAAGGGGGAGGTTAGTGAAATTGTGTTTGAGGGAGGAGGTTAATGTGATGGTGAATAATGATTGTGATAAGATGGTGTTTGAAGGAGGGAAGCTAATGTGATGGTGTTTGAAACAGGGAGGTTAATGTGATGACGTGTAATGATTGTGATGAGATGGTGTTTGAAGGACGGAGATTAATGAGATGATGTTCAAAAAGGGAGGTTAGTGAAATGGTGTTTGAAGAAGGGAGGTTCATATATGTCGTGTAATGATTGTGCTAAGATGGTATTTGTAGGAGGGAGGTTAATGAGATGTTGTTTGGAGCAGGAGGTTAATGTGATAGCGTGTATTGATTGTGATGAGATGGTGTTTGAAGGAGTAAGGTTAATGGGATTGTGTTTGAGGCAGTGACGTTAGTATGATGGCGTGTAATGATTGTGATGAGATGGTGTTTGAAGGAGAAAAGTTAATGAGATTGTGTTTGAGGCAATGACGTTAATATGATTGCGTGTAATGATTGTGATGAGATAGGTGTTTGAAGGAGGGAGGTTAATGAGACGGTGTTTGAAGCAGGGGGTTAATGTGATGGCCTGTAATGATTGTGATGCGATGATAAACACTGCAAAGATGAGATGATAATCACTGTTTGTGGGAAGGATGGGCGTGGTATTAGACGAAGACTTCAGGAGGAAAGTAGAGGTGAGAGGTCCTTTACCATATTCGACCTCGAAAAACTGAGGGTCCTCATAAATCTGCATTTCTTAAACAATTCTGCGGCTAAGCAAATCAAAACAAATGCGCAGAGCCCACTGTCTACAACATGATGCAACATGATGCAACATGATGCAACATGATGCAACATGATGCAACATGATGCAACATAATGCAACCTTATCCAACATTATGCAACCTGATGAAACGTGATGCAACATGATGCAACATGGTGCAACATGATGCAATATGATGTAACATGATGCAACATGATGCAACATGATACAACATAATGCAACATGATGCAACATGATACAACATAATGCAACATGATGCAACATTATGCAACCTGATGCAACATGATGCAACATCATGCAACATGATGCAACATGATGTAACATGATGCAACATGATGTAACATGATGCAACATGATGCAACATGATGCAACATGATGTAACATGATGCAACATGATGTAACATGATGCAACATGATGCAACCTGATGCAACATGAGGCAACATGATGCAGCCTGATGCAGCATGATGCATCATGATGCAACATGATGCAACATGATGAAAAATGATGCAACATGATGCAACATGATACAATATGATGCAACATGACGCAACATGATGTAACATGATGCAACATGATGCAACATGATGCAACATGATGCAACATCGTGCAACATGCTGCAAAATGATGCAGCACGATGTAACATGATGCAACATCATGAAACATGATGAAACATGATGCAACGTGATGCAACATGATGCAATATATCACGACAAAGAACGTCAGGATACAACATGAAGCAACATGATACAACATAGCACAACAAAGAACCTCAAGATGAAACAGGAAATAACATGATGCAACGTAGCACAACAAGGAACCTTAGGATGCTGACAGGAAACAACATGATGCAAATAGCACAATAAAGAAAATCAGGATGCAACACAAAACAATATGATGCAACATAACACAAGAAGGAGCCTCAGGATGCAACAGGAAACAACGTGATGCAACATAACACAAGAAGGAGGCTCACGATGCAACAGGAAACAACATGATGCAACATCGCACAACAAGGAACATCAGGATGCAACAGAAAACAATATGATGCAACATAACACAAGAAGGAGTCTCAGGATGCAACAGGAAACAACGTGATGCAACATAACACAAGAAGTAACCTTAGGATGCAACAAGATACAACATGATGCAACAAAGCACAACAGGGAACCTCAGGATGCGACAGGAAACAACGTGATGCAACAAAGCACAACAAGGAACCTCAGGATGCAACAGGAAAACACATGATGAAACATACCACAATAAGGCATCTTAGAATGCAACAGCAAACAACATGATACAACATAACACAACAAAAAACCTCATGATGCAACAGGAAACAACATGATGCAACAAAGCACAACAAGGAACCTCAGGATGCAACAAGAAACAATATGATGCAACAGGATACAACAGGAAACATGATGCAATGTAACACAACAAAGCACCCCTGGATGCAAAAACAGGATACAACAGGATACAACAGGATACAACAGGCTGCTATGCAGACAACAGTATACAACTGGAAATAACAGAATAAATAAGATGGGTGAACAAAAGATTCCTGACAAATAAATGACAAATAAAAATCTGATACGGCCGCACAGATTCGTCACGTCTCCCACTGACACAACAACACAGATTCATCAGGCCTTCCACTGATACAACCGACAGATTCCTCACGCCTCCCACTGATACAACAGCACAGATTCATCCCGCCTCCCACTGATACGACAGCACAGATTCATCACACCTCCCACTGATACAACCAAGTGATTCATCATCGCTCCCATTGATACAACCAACAGATTTATCACGCCTCCCACTGATACAACAGCACATATTTATCACGCCTCCCACTGATACAACAGCACATATTTATCACGCCTCCCACTGATACAACCAACAGGTTCATCGCGTCTCTCACGATACAACAGCACAGATTTATCCCGCCTCCCACTGATTCAACAGCGCAGATTCCTCACGCCTCCCACTGATACAACAGCACAGATTCATCCCGCCTCCCACTGATTCAACAGCGAAGATTCGTCACGCCTCCCGCCGATACAACAGCGCAGTTTCCTCACGCCTCTCACTGATACAACAGCACAGATTCATCCCGCCTCCCACTGATACGACAGCACAGATTCATCACACCTCCCACTGATACAACCAAGTGATTCATCACCGCTCCCATTGATACAACCAACAGATTTATCACGCCTGCCACTAATACAACAGCACAGATTCATCACGCCTCCAACTGATACAATCAACAGATTTATCACGCCTCCAACTGATACAATCAACAGATATATCACGCCTCCCACTGATACAATAGCACAGGTTCATCACGCCTCCCACTGATACAACAGCTCAGATTCGTCACGCCTCCCACCGATACAACAGCGCAGTTTCCTCACGCCTCTCACTGATACAACAGCACAAATTCATCACACCTCCCACTGATACAATCAACAGATTTATCACGCCTCCCACTGATACAACAGCACAGATTCATCACGCCTCCCACCGATACAATCAACAGATTCATCACGCCTCCCACTGATACAACAGCACAGATTCATCACGCCTTCCACTGATACAATAGCACAGGTTCATCACGCCTCCCACCAATACAACAGCTCAGATTCGTCACGCCTCCCACCGATACAACAGCGCAGTTTCCTCACGCCTCTCACTGATACAACAGCACAAATTCATCACACCTTCCACTGATACAATCAACAGATTTATCACGCCTCCCACTGATACAACAGCACAGATTCATCATGCCTCCCACCGATACAATCAACAGATTCATCACGCCTCCCACTGATACAACAGCACAGATTCATCACGCCTCCAACTGATACAATCAACAGATTTATCACGCCTCCCACTGATACAACAGCACAGATTCATCACGCCTTCCACTGATACAATCAACAGATTTATCACGCCTCCCACTGATACAACAGCACAGATTCATCACGCCTCCCACCGATACAATCAACAGATTTATCACGCATCCGACTGATCCAACTAACAGATGCATCACGCCTCCCGCTGATACCACAGCACAAATTCATCACGCCTCTCACTGATACAACAGCACAGATTCATCCCGCCTCCCACCGATACAATCAACAGATTCATCACGCCTCCCACTCACACAAACAACGCAGATACTTCGTACACCTATTCTGCTCGTAATTTAGAATATTTCAAAACCCTCGCATCAATCGCAACAGAAGATGATCCATGAAGCATCTGTCCTTCACTTTAAACCTCTGGTCGCAATCCTAACTGTTTTTCGGAAGAAATATCCCCAAAGAGCGACACGTACTCGACGCCTTCGCTTCTGGGCCAGCGTTGACAGGGTGACCATTTGGCCAGCCTCGGGCGCTGGTTACTGTCCGTCGGCAATCATCGTATCTGAACGGTTGCAGTTCTTAGACCCACTCCCTCACCAGCAAAAACCCGTCTCTGGGCCACTGTTGTCTAAGAATCTTCCTTCCCACCCAAAACCCTTACTGGTATCTAACGTCCCAAGGCCATAAGCCGATCGCTTCCGTCCCATTGTCTCCAGGACCTAGCTGTACTGCCTCCCCTCCCCCCAAAAGCTCTGGTGCAAAGGAGGTAACAGTCTTAGTGGAAATTAGCTCATCTTCCACTTACCTGCTCATTATTCAATTAACGCGTTAACGCCGAGAATTAGCAGACGAGGCGGCAATAAAAAGAGGTCGGGGTTTGCGCTGCAGCGTCCGGACAAGGGCTGCGGAACAAGGCCGGGCACTGGACATAGCCGGGCACAGGACAAGGCCTTGCACAAGGCAAAGCCTGGCACAGAGCAAGGCCGGGCACAGCACAGGGCCGGGCACAGGACAAGGCCTGGCACAGAACACAAGGCCGGGCACAGGACAAGGCCTGGCACAGGGCAAGGCCGGGCACAGGACAGGGACGGGCACAGGTCAAGGCCGGGCACAGGAGAAAGCCGGCACAGGACAAGGCTGGGCACAGGACAAGGCCGGGCAGAAGACAAGGCCAGGCACAGGACAAGGCTGGGCACAGGACAAGGCCGGGCACAGGACAAGGCCGGGCACAGGACAAGGCCGGGCACAGGACAAGGCCGGACACAGGACAAGGCCTGGCACAGGACCCAAGGCCGGGCACAGGACAAGGCCTGGCACAGGGCAAGGCCGGGCACAGGACAGGGACGGGCACAGGTCAAGGCCGGGCACAGGAGAAAGCCGGCACAGGACAAGGCTGGGCACAGGACAAGGCCGGGCAGAAGACAAGGCCAGGCACAGGACAAGGCTGGGCACAGGACAAGGCCGGGCACAGGACAAGGCCGGGCACAGGACAAGGCCGGGCACAGGACAAGGCCGGACACAGGACAAGGCCTGGCACAGGACCCAAGGCCGGGCACAGGACAAGGCCTGGCACAGGGCAAGGCCGGGCACAGGACAGGGACGGGCACAGGTCAAGGCCGGGCACAGGAGAAAGCCGGCACAGGACAAGGCTGGGCACAGGACAAGGCCGGGCAGAAGACAAGGCCAGGCACAGGAAAAGGCTGGGCACAGGACAAGGCCAGGCACAGGACAAGGCCGGGCACAGGACAAGGCCGGGAACAGGACAAGGCCGGGTACAGGGCAAGGACGGGCAAAGGACAGGGACGGGCACAGGCCAAGCGGGCACAGGACAAGGTCGGCGCAGAACAAGACCGGGCACAGGGCAAGGCCGGGCACAGGACAGGGACGGGCACAGGTCAAGGCCGGGCACAGGACAAAGCCGGCACAGGACGAGGCCGGGCACAGGACAAGGCCGGGCACAGGACAAGGATGGGCAAAGGACAGGGACGGGCACAGGCCAAGGCCGGGCACAGGACAAGGCCGTCACAGGACAAGGCCGGGCAAAGAACAAGGCCGGGCACAGGACAAGGCTGGGCACAGGACAAGGCCGGGCACAGGACAAGGCCGGGCACAGGACAAGGCCGGGCACAGGACAAGGCCGGGCACAGGACTAGGCCGGGCACATGACAAAGCTGGACGCAGGACAAAGCTGGGCACAGGACAAGGCTGGGCACAGGACAAGGCTGGGCACAGGATAAGGCCGGGCACAGGACAAGGCCCGGCGCAGGACAAGACCGGGCACAGGACAAGGCCGGGCACAGGACAAGCCCGGGCACAGGACAAGGCTGGGTGCAGGGCAAGGCTGGGCACAAGACAGGGATGGGCACAGGACAAGGCCGGGCACAAAACACAAGGCTGGGCACAGGACAAGGCCGGGCACAGGACAAGGCCGGGTACAGGACAAGGCCAGGCACAGGGCAAGGCCTGGTACAGGGCAAGGCCAGGCACAGGACAAAGCCTGGCACAGGACACAAGGCCGGGCACAGGACAAGGCCGGGCACAGGACAAGCCGGGCACAAGGCAAGGCCCGGCACTGGACAAGGCTGGGCACAAGACAAGGCCGTGTACAGGACAAGGCCGGGCACAGGGCACAAGACCGCGCAGAGGACACAAGGCCGGGCACAGGACAAGGTCGGGCACATGACAATGCCGGGCACAGGACAAGGCCAAGCGCAGGACAAGGCAGGGCACTGGACACAAGGCCAGGCACAGGACACAAGGCCGGCACAGGACACAAGGCCGGGCACAGGACGGCAGATCGGGCGCAGGACACAAAGTCAGGCACATGACATAAGACAGGACACAAGGCAGGGCACAGGACACAAGACAGGGCACCGGACATAAAAACGGGCACAGGACACAAGGCCGGGCACAGGACACAAGGTCGGGCAAATTCAACTCCTGTATTTATTACCATAGGAAAAGTGCCGTGTTTGTATCACTATCAAAAGTAGTGCCGTGTTTATATCACTGTCAAAAGTAGTGGCCGTGTTTGTATCACTGTCAAAAGTAGTGCCCTTTAGGAATCACTGTCAAAAGTAGTGCCATGTTTGTATCTCTGTCAAAAGTAGTGCCATATTTACATTACTGCCAAAAGCAGTGCCGTGTTTGTATCGTTGTCAAAAGTAGTGCCGTGTTTGTATCACTGTCAAAAGTAGTGCCGTGTTTGTATCACTGTCAAAAGTAGTACCGTGTTTGTATCACTGTCAAAAGTAGTGCAGTGTTTGTATCACTGTTAAAAGTAGTGCCGTGTTTGTATCACTGTCAAAAGTAGTGCCGTGTTTGTATCACTATCAAAAGTACCGCCGTGTTTGTATCACTGTCAAAAGTAGGGCCGTGTTTGTATCACTATCAAAAGTAGTGCCGTGTATGTATCACTATCAAAAGTAGTGCCGTGTTTGTAACACTGACAGAAGTAGTGCCGTGTTTGTATCACTGTCAAAAGTAGTGCCGTGTTTGTATCACTATCAAAAGTAGTGCCGTGCTTATATCACTGTCAAAAGTAGTGCCGTGTTTGTATCACTGTCAAAAGTAGTGCCGTGTTTGTATCACTGTCAAAAGAAGTGCCATGTTTGTATCACTGTCAAAATTAGTGCCGTGTTTGTATCACTATCAAAAGTAGTGCCGTGTTTGTATCACTGTCAAAAGTAGTGTCGTGTTTTTATCCCTGTCAAAAGTAGTGCCGTGCTTGTATAACTGTCAAAAGTAGTGCCGTGTTTGTATCTTTATTAAAAGTAGTGCCGTGTTTGTATCACTGTCAAACGAAGTGTGATGTTTGTATGCCTGTCAAAAGTAGTGCCGTGTTTGTATCACTGTCAAAAGTAGTGCCGTGTTTGTATCACTGTCAAAAGTAGTGCCGTGTTTGTATCACTGTCAAAAGTAGGGCCGTGTTTGTATCACTGTCAAAGTAGTGCCGTGTTTGTATCACTGTCAAAAGTGGTGCCGTGTATCACGGCCGATCGAGTTATTGCGACCTTGAATCGCCCTCCACCCGGTTGATGGAGTTGGTCTCGCTCCAATTGTCTCATTTCCAATTGTGATATAATTTGAAATGTCATACGTAAAATGAATAAAAAATATAAGCGTTTGTTTATTTGTTACCGAACGATGGTAGAGAAGAAGATATTTCTGGGTAGGACCAATTCCATGAGGTGTGACAGCGTTTCTTCACACGGTTTTGATTCGTGTCCACCAGTTCACTCTGTTGAATGAGGCAGGGAAGAGAAAAGACTTGCTGTGCTTTCCTCGTACCTTGGAAGCAATACATTCTCTCCTTGTCTCTATTTTGTTTAATTGAATAAATAAACGGCTATTGCACAGCAGGAACAAAAGCTAAGCGCAAAGATGGACAATTTACTCGCGGTTTCTGTTTGATTGTTTGTATGGCCAGCGCATGGCTCTGAAGACGGATTTGCTATCCCCGCTGCTTCAAATCATGATCCTATGTTTCTCTCTCGTCTACCTTCCCTCCTTTTCACTTAGTCGTTATATCAAACCACTTCTGAATTATTCCTCATGTATGCTTACACACAAGATTGATCTATCTTGTATTTTACTAGAGCACATCCTCATTCCCATCCCCGTGTACCCTTGCATCCTTTGCGACCGCTCTTTGATTTCTCCTTTACATCCTCTTCCCCCTCCTACCTTCCACACATCCGTCCTTCTCATCCGTCCTTCACATCCGTCCTCCTCATCCGTCCTCCCTCATCCGTCCTCCTCATCCGACCTCCTCACCCGTCCTCCTTATCCGTCCTCCTCATCTGTTTCTTTACATCCATTCTCCTCATCCGCCCTTCTCATTCGTCCTCTTCATCCGTTCTCCTCATCCGTCCTCCTCATTTGTCCTCCTCATCCGTCCTCTTCATCAATCCTTCACATTCGTCCTCCTCATCCGCCCTCCTCATCCGTCCTCCTCATCCGCCCTCCTCATCCGTCCTCCTCATCCGCCCTCCTCATCCGTCCTCCTCATTTGTTCTCCTCATCCGTCCTCCTCATCCGTCATCCTCATTCGTCCTCCTCATCCGTCCTTCTCATCCGTCCTCTTCATCCGTCCTCCTCGTCCATCCTTCTCATCCATCCTACGCTCTCTCCAACCATGTTTTCTACTAGTCTGTTCAAAACTGGGCCATGTATTAAATTCGTCGATTTGAAACTCCATAATTTATTCCCCACTGGTCAACCACCCCTAACTCTTCTCCCCCAGCCCTCACCCCAACCTCGCCCCCTCGTTCAATTGCCCCCTCCTCCTGGTCGCGCAGGTGCCGCCTTGTCCAATGTAATCACCCAAATGGGCCGACGAACGCTCTTTAATTTACTTAACAGGAACAGGAGAATTACCCAGCTTTCTTTGTTTGTCGTAGCGGCGCCTGCCGGCCGAAGGTGGCGGTGAGGAAAGGGGAGAGCGTTTGGACGAGTGTACTTGTACGAATATGATAGTGCGACCGTAAAATAGGTACTGTTAATCGGTACTTATTTCTACGATCCAACAATACATAGACGATTACAGTACATCCCTGCGTAGTCCATTTCCTCTGCCAACATGCCATGTTGATCAGTCACCATCTGGTGGAGACCATATATTATTGAAAATAATAATAATAATATTTAATATAATTATAATTATTAATAATATTATAAATATTATTATTATTACTATAGTAATAACAATAATATCAATAGTTTTTTTAAGTCCTCGATGGTACAATTATGACTACAAAGAAACAAGTTTAGTAGCGCATCCCAACCATCCCAATCAAAATATGCACCAAATGAACACACGTGAAGACAAAGTAGGAGTGAAACACGCGGCATAAATGTGTATGTTGAGTTAGTGATAAGTGCGCCACGATACATTTCAAGGTTTTAGGAATTTAAAATTTAAATAGGTATAATAACTTGTTGACAAAATAACAAAAATATCAGAATACACAGATGATACGTACCAAGTCATCGTCAGCGTGAGCTGTTCTGAAGACAACATTTGCTACTTGGATGAATTTAATATTTACTTATAACTAAGGTTGAGGAGTAAGAACCAACCGATGGACATTGTTGAAGGACATCCTCTACTCCTCTCTTCCTGCACCAGCAGTATTCTGTTCCAACTCTCTTCCTGCACAAGCAGTAGTCTGTCCCACCTCTATTCCTGCACCAGCAGTATTCTGTCCTACCTCTCTTCCTGCATCAGCAGTGTACTGTCCCACCTCTCTCCCTGCACCAGCGCTACTCTGTCCCTCTTCTCTTCCTGCACCAGCAGTATTCTGCCCCATCTCTCTTCCTGCATCAGCAGTATTCTGTCCCACCTCACTTTATGCACCAGCAGTATTCTGTCCCACCTCTCTTCCTGCATCATCAGTATTCTGTCCCACCTCTCTTCCTGCATCAGCAGAATTCTGTCCCACCTCTCTTCCTGCACCAGCAGTATTCTGTCCCACCTCTCTTTCTGCATCAGCAGTTTTGTGTCCAACCTCTCATTAGCAGTGGGTTTTAATGTGCTACATTTTGACATATGTTGTCCAACCTTACTTACAAGCTGATTGCCAACCGCGTTTAATTTAAAAAGTGACTTGGATATATCAGAATTATCAAATCGATTATTTGTTATTAAACGACCTGAGGAGGGAGAGCTGCCCTCATAATTCATCTGAGTACCATTTAACTACTTATTCATTATGAACTGAAACCACTTCATGATGCTCGGCTTAACTAGCATACAAATAGATATGCAAGTATCGTACGCAATATCTGGCTTCGCATATATTGATCATAATTCATAGAGCTTCGACATGAGGGTCCAGTAGGACCACATCGTCGGCATAGCTAATTGCGTTAATACAGCAGTCGTCAGTTTGACACCCAACACGGCTGAGAGATCACCGGTCGTGCAAGCTGCCTACAAACACATTGAATACATGTAGATGCTGAGGATCTAAACTGTTAGGCTGAGTTTGTTCTATTTAGGCGCACCCTCTTGTGGTGGCTGGTGGTTACTTTGCTTACAATTAATACCGACGAAGCGATGTGAGGACTATTGAGAAGATGCACCCTGGCATCCAATACAATACAGCCGAGAGGCAGACTACTGAGGCGTCTCTAGTGGTCGGAGGTGCAGTGAACAACATGAAATAAAAGAAATTGTCTTAATATCCGTTTCTCAAATAAGTTTTTTGCCAGGGTGACGGACGATTGACAATAGGCGCCGACACGTCGAAATCACGGCTGGAACTACTCTTAGTACAGTTGCAATATAAAATAAATGTGTGCTTGATTCCCTAAACAACAACATTCGCCTTCTTACAACCACTGAATCATTATCTCGGTCAAGGAGATAGAGCTGTTAGGGAGATAGAGCTGTTAGGGAGTTAGAGCTGTTAGGGAAATAGAGCTGTTAGAGAGATAGAGCTGTTAGAGAGATAGAGCTATTAGGGAGATAAACTGTTAGGGAGATAGAGCTGTTAGAGAGATAGAGCTGTTAGGGAAATAGAGCTGTTAGAGAGATAGAGCTGTTAGAGAGATAGAGCTGTTAGGGAAATAGAGCTGTTAGAGAGATAGAGCTGTTAGAGAGATAGAGCTCTTAGCGAAATAGAGCTGTTAGAGAGATAGAGCTGTTAGAGAGATAGAGCTATTAGGGAGATAAACTGTTAGGGAGATAGAGCTGTTAGGGAGATAGAGCTGTTAGGGAGATAGAGCTGTTAAGGAGATAGAGCTGTTAGAGAGATAGAGCTGTTAGAGAGATGGAGCTGTTAGGGAGATAGAGATGTTAGAGAGAGAGAGCTGTTATAGACGAAGAACTGTTAGAGAGATAGAGCTGTTAGGGAGATAAAGCTGTAAGAGAGATAGACCTGGTAGAGAAATAAAGCAGTTAGAGAGATAGAGCTGTTAGGGCAATAGAGCTGTTAGGGAGATAGAGCTGTTAGAGAGATAGAGCTGTTATAGAGGTAGAACTGTTAGAGAGATAGAGCTGTTAGAGAGATAGAGCTGTTAGGGAGATAGAGCTGTTAGGGCAATAGAGCTGTTAGGGAGATAGAGCTGTTAGGGAGATAGAGCTGTTAGGGCAATAGAGCTGTTAGGGAGATAGAACTGTTAGAGAGATAGAGCTGTTATAGAGGAAGAACTGTTAGAGAGATAGAGCTGTTAGAGAGATAGAGCTGTTAGGGAGATAGAGCTGTTGGAAAGATAGAGCTGTTAGAGAGATAGAGCCGTTAGGGAGATAGACCTGTTAGAGAGATAGAGCTGTTAGGGAGATAGAGCTGTTAGGGAGATATAGCAGTTAGGGAGATAGAGCTGTTAGGGAGATAGAGCTGTTAGGGAGATAGAGCTGTTAGGGAGATAGAGCTGTTAGGGAGATAGAGCTGTTAGGGAGATATAGCAGTTAGGGAGATAGAGCTGTTAAAGAGATAGAGCTGTTATATCCCATGGCGATGAGTCAGTTCACATCAGTAAGGTTGAATGAATTTAATGAAGTGTATCATCGAAGCTCAATGCAGTGCCTCTTCGTAAACACTATACAGAGGCCCTGCATTGACAGGCCGACCTAGTGACCTGGCTCACTTTGACTTGCCCATCCTACGATGTACCGCCTGTTACACAACTTCTCACGTTAGCTCTTGCCCATCTAGAAGCAAGCCTGAGAAATCAAGTACAAAGGGCGGGTGTAGGGGGACAACCAGAGGTGATGGGGGGAACAGTCCATCCCCGTTCCCCGCGCCCCCGGAGCTGGTTGATTGCAGCAATGGGCCAACCAAGTTAGTTAGGGGGTGCGGGGGTCTTACAACTGAGAGGGGAGGGGGTGGAGAGGGGATAGAGAGAGTGGGGGAGGTAGATGGAGAAAGAAAGAGGGTGATTAGGGAGGTGATAATAAGGAAAGAAGGACGTATGGGAGGTGATGGTAGGATGTGAAAGAGAATGATGGGTAGGAGATGATGGACGGTGAAGCTGAAATAATCCGGTTAGGGAAGCGTTGAGACAATGATGGTGGGGATAGAGAGAGATTAGGGAAGCGCTGAGACAATAATGGTGGGGATAGAGAGAGATTAGGGAAGCGCTGAGACAGTGATGGTGGGGATAGAGAGAGGTTAGGGAAGCGCTGAGACAATGATGGTGGGGATAAAGAGAGGTTAGGGAAGCGCTGAGACAATGATGGTGGGGATAGAGAGAGGCTAAGGAAGCGCTGAGACAATGATGTTGGGGATAGAGAGAGGTTAGGGAGGCGCTGAGACAATGATGATGGGGATAGAGGGAGGTTAGGGAGGCGCTGAGACAATGATGGTGGGGATAGAGAGAGGTTAAGGAAGTGCTGAGACACTGATGGTGGGGATAGAGAGAGGTTAAGGAAGCGCTGAGACAATGATGGTGGGATAGAGAAAGGCTAGGTAGGCGCTGAGACAATGATGGTGGGGATAGAGAGAGGTTAGGAAGGCGCTAAGGCAATGATGGTGGGGATAGAGAGAGGTTAGGAGGCGCTGAGACAATGATGGTTGGGAAAGAGAGAGGTTAGGGAGGCGCTGAGACAATGATGGTTGGGATAGAGAGAGGTTAGAGAGTGGGCTGAAACATTGATGGTGGGGTTAGAGAGAGGTTAGGGAGACGCTGAGACAATGATTGTGGGAATGGCGCCTAGACAATGATGGTGGGGATAGAGAGAGGTTAGGGAGACGCTGAGACAATGATGGTGGGGATAGATAGAAAGGTTAGGGAGGTGCTAAGACACAGATTGTGGGGATAGAGAGAGGTTAGGGAGGCTCTGAGACAATGATGGTAGGGATAGATGATGATCGTGCGATGACAGATTCGTCACATATTACTGCCGCACCTGCTTGATTTTCGTGCGGTGACAGATTCGTCACATATTGCTGCCTCACCTGCCTGATGGTCGTGCGGTGACCGATTCGTCACATATTGCTGCCACACCTGCATGGTGGTCGTGCGGTGACAGATTCGTCACATATTGCTGCCACACCTGCCTGATGGTCGTGCGGTGACAGATTCGTCAGATATTGCTGCCACACCTGCATGATGGTCTTGCGGTGATAGATTCGTCACATATTGCACCCACACCTGCCTGATGGTCGTGCGGTGACAGATTCGTCACATATTGCTGCCACACCTGCATGATGGTCTTGCGGTGATAGATTCGTCACATATTGCTGCCACACCTGCCTGATGGTCGTGCGGTGACAGATTCGTCACATATTGCTGCCACACCTGCATGATGGTCGTGAGTGCGTTTGAGCTGAGTCATCTTCGCAGAATTTAAGCTTTTATAGAACAAGGTATAGATTTATAACCTAAGAATGATTGCAGTGGTTGACAAATGAGGCCTACGTTTAAATTCTCTCAATCCGAAGGCATTCTATGAAATAATCGAGGAGCCTTGCAGGCGAAACTCTTGAATGCCAGTGTTTTAATTTTTGTGCTACCTGACAGTTTAATTTGGCTATTTGTAATAGATATTAGTCTGTTTTGATAATATATTTTCTTGACCACCTCTGAAATTTGTAAAGTGAAACTTCTTTCAACTGCTCCCAGTCTTTCCAGATGTTTCCGTTTTTATGGGATCCAGAGAGACCGTTTATAGGGGATCCAGAGAGACCGCTTATAGGGGTCCAGAGAGACCGTTTTCATGGGATCTAGAGGATCGTTTATAGGGGATCCAGAGAGGCCGTTTATAGGGGATCAGAGAGACTGTTTATAGGGGATCCAGAGAGACCGTCCATAGGGGATCCAGAGACACCGTTTATATGGGATCTAGAGAGACCGTTTATAAGGGATCCAGAGAAGCCGTTCATAGGGGATCCAGAGACCGCTTACAAGGGAATCCAGAGAGACCATTCATGGGGGATCCAGAGAGACCGTTTATAGGGATCAAGAGAGACCGTTCATATGAGATCCAGAGATACCGTTTATAGGGGATCCAGAGTGACCGTTTATAGGGGATCCAGAGAGACAGTTTATAGGGGAAACAAGAGAAGCCGTTCAAAGGGGATCCAGAGAAACCGTTTATAGGGAATTCAGAGAGACCGTTCATGGGGTGTCCAGAGAGACCTTTTATAGGGGATCCAGAGTGACCGTTTATAGGGGATAAAGAGAGACCGTTTATAGAGGATCCAGAGAGAAGATCAATAGTGTATGACTGGTGGGATCAATTATTTCCAAAGAGCCAGTTAAGACCGTTCTTATATTCCTTGAAATAGACAGGCCTCCATCACCCAGGGACAGTCTTCGGCCATCATGGCCTAAGCCTATGTTGCTTGTTCAGTGAATAAGTCATTGTTAGTTTTTTTGCATCTGATACCCGCGGGCTTTCTTTTTCATCAATGAGTGTGTTTGTGGCGTTAGATGAATGTGGACTCAGCTTTTAAATTTGTATATATCACATATCTCAGTAATTTAAATTCGGATTAGTTCATTTGCATGTTGTTTTTACCAGCCCACTTGATAATTTCCTTAGATCTGCTTCAACACTTTCCACATCATTCGGTTCTTTCACTACGCCCAACACTCTTGTATCATATCTGCTAAGCAGGTCACCGATCAACCTTGACTGTTGCTCAGATCATTGACCATAATTTGACGAGTAGAGGGCCAAGCACAGGGCATTGTCGGACCCGACAAGGCCCCACCACATGCACTTCGGGTTCTCTGTTGAAAAATTTATTTGATCCATTCATGAGCTTTTCCTCCGATACCAGCGTTATGTGGCTCTGTGAACAGAAAACTGTGGTCTACTTTGTCATCACCTTCACGAAGCTGTAGTAGAGTGAAGAAGATGACGGTGTGTGCGCCATCACCGTCACGAAGATTGAATAGAGTGACGAGGATGACTGTGTCTGCGCCATCACCGTCACAAAGACAAAATAGAGTGACGGGGATGACTGTGTCTGTGCCATCACCGTCACGAAGATGAAATAGAGTAACGAGGATGACTGTGTCTGCGCCATCACCGTCACGAAGTTGTAGTAGAGTGACGAGGATGACTGTGTGTGTGCCATCACCGTCACGAAAATGGAATAGAGTGACGAGGATGACTGTGCCTGCGTCATCACCGTCACGAAGCTGTATTAGACTGGCGAGGATGACTGTGTGTGCGCCATCACCGTCACGAAGCTGTAGTAGAGTGACGAGGATGACTGTGTGTGCGCCATCACCGTCACGAAAATGGAATAGAGTGACGAGGATGACTTTGTCTGCGTCATCACCGTCACGAAGCTGTAGTAGAGTGATGAGGATGACTGTGTGTGTGTCATCACCGTCACGAAGCTGTAGTAGAGGGACGAGGATGACTGTGTGTGCGCCATCACCGTCACGAAGATTGAATAGAGTGACGAGGATGACTGTGTCTGCGCCATCACCGTCACAAAGACAAAATAGAGTGACGAGGATGTCTGCGTCTGCGCCATCACCGTCACAAAGATGTAATAGAGTGACGAGGATGACTGTGTCCTCGCCATCACCGTCACGAAGATGAAATAGAGTAACGAGGATGACTGTGTCTGCGCCATCACGTCACGAAGATGTAATAGAGTGACGAGGATGTCTGTGTCTTTATCATCACCGTCACGAAGATGTAATAGAGTGACGAGGATGTCTGTGTCTGCGCCATCACCGTCACGAAGATATAATAGAGTGATGACGATGTCTGTGTCTGCACCATCACCGTCACGAAAATGCAATAGAGTGGCAAGAATTACTGTTTCTGTGCCATCGCCGTCATGAAGATGTGATAGAGTGACGAGGATGACTGTTTCTGTACCATCGTCGACATGAACATCTTATAGAGTGACTAAGAGACTGTTTCTGCGCCATCGCCGTCACGAAGATGTAATAAAGGGACGAGAATCACTGTTTCTGTGCCATCGCCGTCATGAAGATGTTATAGAGTGACGAAGAGGCTGTTTCTGCGCCATCGCCGTCATGAAGATGTCATAGAGTGACGAAGAGGCTCTGTGTGCGCCATCGCCGTCACGAAGATGTTATAGAGTGACTAAGAGACTGTTTCTGCGCCATCGCCGTCATGAAGATGTCATAGAGTGACGAAGAGGCTCTGTGTGCGCCATCGCCGTCACGAAGATGTTATAGAGTGACTAAGAGACTGTTTCTGCGCCATCGCCGTCATGAAGATGTCATAGAGTGACGAAGAGGCTCTGTGTGCGCCATCGCCGTCACGAAGATGTTATAGAGTGACTAAGAGACTGTTTCTGCGCCATCGCCGTCATGAAGATGTCATAGAGTGACGAAGAGGCTCTGTGTGCGCCATCGCCGTCACGAAGATGTTATAGAGTGACTAAGAGACTGTTTCTGCGCCATCGCCGTCATGAAGATGTCATAGAGTGACGAAGAGGCTCTGTGTGCGCCATCGCCGTCATGAAGATGTCATAGAGTGACGAAGAGGCTGTGTGTGCGCCATCGCCGTCACGAAGATGTCATAGAGTGACGAGGCTGCAAAGAAATTAGGACTTGTTCCCCTCCTTTAGTGTGCAGGCTGGTGTGTCTAAAGGGATATATTAATTCTTTTCTGTAATTCATCTAGAGAATACTAAACATGTTATATAAAATGTTTTTAACTTAACCATCTTTGTTTGATTTTAACCATTTCAGTGCGCAGTGTTCTCTCGTAGCTTGACTTAGAACTCGTGTTAGGAGTCAGCCGCTGACGAGATTTCTTCTGTCTTATACAACACGTCACAACGTTGTTTATAACAACATGTCCAAGCACGTGAATGTGTTTACAGCAAAATGTAAGATATAAATTATTTATGAAAAATATATAAAAAAGATAATATATTTTAATTGGAAACACCATACAATACCTCAAGTGGGCATTGCAATAGATAACCATACGTGTAAGGAGATCTTACATATAT
>SDVV010006449.1:0-18450 GCA_016164225.1 Gammarus roeselii
GTATATTTGTGTGTGTGTGGTTATGTGCGTGTGTCTGTTTGTGTGTGTGTGTGTATGTATCGTCCAAGGAACCAACAGTCGTACAAGTCCTTGCAGACACGGCTATGAAGGTCCTTGCAGGCACGAGCCATGAACTACCAACAGTCATGAAGGTCCTTGCAGGCAAGATAATGAAGCACCAACAGCTGTGAAGGTTCTTGCAGGCACGAGCTATGAAGTACCAACTGCAATGAAGGTCCTTGCAGGCACGATAATGAAGCACCAACAGCCATGAAGGTCCTTGCATGCACGAGTCATGAAGTACCTTACAGCCACGAAGATCCTTGCATGCATGAGCCATTGACCACCAATTGCCATAAAGGTCCTTGAAAGCACAAGCCATGGACCACAAAAAGTCCCGAAGGTCTTTGCAGGCACAAACCATGAACTAACAACAGTCATGAAGGTCTTTTCCTGCACGAGCCACGAACCGCCAACAGCCATGAAGGATTTGCTGGCACGAGCCATGAATCACCAACAGCCAAGAAGGTCCCTGCAGGCACGAGCTATGAACCACCAACAGCTATGAAGGTTGTTGCAGGCACAAGCCATGCACCACCAACAGTCATGAAGATCCTTGCAGGCACCAGCCTTGCAGCACCAACAGTCATGAATGTCCTTGCAGACACGAGCCATGAACCACCAACAGTCATGAAGGTCCTTGCAGGCACGAGCCTTAAACCACCAACAGCTATGAAGGCCCTTGCAGACACGAGACATGCACCACCAACAGCCATGAAGGTCCTTGCAGGCACGAGGTATGAACCACCAATGACCATGAAGGTCCTTGCAGGCACGAGCCATAAATCACCAACAGCTATGAAGGTCATTGCAGGCACAAGCAATGCACCACCAACAGCCATGAAGGTCCTTGCGGGCATGAGCCATGCACCACCAACAGCCATGAAGGTCCTCGCTGCCACTATCAGACGAGAGTTCAGATTATCGTTGCCTGTTCCTGTAAACTTCCTGAGGGCGAATGCGAGAAGTTGCGCCAAGAGATGGAATAAGTTTGACATTTACTTCAACTGAAGGAAATTCAAACGTTATTGGATTTACTTTCCGGAATAGTCGTTTTGAGTTGTTCTAATGTTTTCAATGAAAGTTGCTTGCCGTGCACAGGGACCATTTCTATATCTATTTAAAATAGGGTTCCTCAATCATCACGTAAATAAAAGCTGGATAACAGTGTAAAATATACTTAGGGGAGTTCATCGCAAAGAGAAATAAAAATAATTATTGTCAATTCAGGTTATGGTCAAACCATTTGTAAACAAATCTTAGAAAACAGACAAATAGGCTCTTATAAATTGTCCGCCGTTACTGACGAGGGCCCGCCTGAGCATCAACTGCTAAGCAAGTAAATCTGCGTCCGACGTCCCTGTATCATTTGGAATAGCGGGGACAGTACGATACTGCGTCTGACGTCTCTGTTTCATTTCGAACAGCGGAGACAAAACGATACTGCGTCTGACGTCCCTGTATCATTTGGAACAGCGGGGACAAAACGATACTGCGTCTGACGTCCCTGTAAAAGATCTGCAACATGTGGAAATTGAAGTTGATAGAACAAATTAGTGTGGAAATCGCCACACAAAAGGATATTTGTATTGACTGAAAAATTTGGGAATTCAAAACGAAAGAAAGTCTAATTAAAGACTTCAATGTGGTCTGTACAAACATGCTTCAAATAAATCACAATTAGGAAACCTTACACAAACACTATCAAATTCGAACAAATCAGATATGGTTGTTCAGTCTCCACTAAATTTCACATAAAAATGAACAGTGATTCCACCACCAAACCTATTCATAACTAATCTGATATGTCATGGTCATTAATGTAAATCATTAGGCTAGTATCACTTGTGTTCTATGTTTCTGTAACATCAATTATATAACACTGAAAATCGATCGATTTATGAAATAAATTTCATGACATCAAGTTAATTCTTGTGTTGTTAATATTGACGTATAAAATGGGAAAAAACCTACTCTAAAAAACTCGAGCGTCATTCTTAAATTTGCTCATGTATTCTAAATTCAAAGTTAAATTCAAGATGAGAGTCAGCGTCTCAAAAAGAAAACGAGATTAACGAAGATATTTGTGATTGTGAGACTAATAATGCCCTGGAGCTGAGACTAACTATGCCCTTGAGCTGAGACTAACTATGCCCTGGAGCTCATGATCAGGCTCTGTTCTTGCCTGCATCGTAGATATCAGTTACCTATTTTGGTTTGCCTGTAAGTAGCATATTGTAGAAAATACACCACACACATCATCTGAGGCTAGGTGTAAACTGTGAGTAAGAGTTTTGGTGAGAGCGCAGTTCAAGAACAACGCTGCTCTAGACTGCAGGAGGTATTCACCAAACAAGGCCTGTTCAGCTTGATGGAGGCCAAAAGGGTATTTTTATTACCCTACACGAATACTGTAAGCTAATTTCGGAACTCTGGTAGACACGCTCCATTGATCATGAGTAACTCCACGCACGGATTAATTTCAGCCCGCATGATCGTTCATCAACGCGTTTAAACACTCTGTTCTGCAATATTGAATAACAGAATAAAGCCAATCACTGATCTTCATTCGAACAAGTATGATTATGTCAATATTTCTTAGTTTTATAGAAAGATTATTCTTATGTGATGAAATAAAATGTGTCGAAATCCATTGTATTCCTATGTTTTGAATTGAGGTGCTTTTCGAATCGATATTCCGAAATGACTGCATTCAACATTACAATGCCTTGATTGTATTGTTGTGTCTTGAACGAAAACAAAAACAAAATCCATCTAATCTTTCCCCGAATAAAACTCGGAACTTAGCAGTTCTAAGGCGATGCATGCAATTCATTAGGTTTCGCTAATAATGGAAGTAAAAATACTAACTCTGCTGCCGCCCTGTAGATGTTCATGTACTCTACCCACAACACAAATATAGCTGAAAACACAATTCACACTGTGATCCATCTGATTACCCCCATATGGTTGTCGGAAATGAGTTTTTCATGAGTGGATTTTTGTGTAGTTTTACTCGAGGAACGCAATAATGATGGAATCAAACACAATTTTATTTCTACAAAATAATTAGCTATCGCAAAAACAATTTCGACTTTTTAACTTCAAAAAAGGAATCGCTGTCAATTTAACTTTGATTACAGAATAAAACTGGAATAAAGTTGTGAGTGGAAATTCCTAGTCTTCAACCAATTTGCAGAGAATCAAATGGGCATAATTTGAATAAACTTCACACAAACTTTACACATCCGAGTAAATTGACCACAGGAGGCATGAAGGGGCAGGGATTGTAGGACGACGAATAATGTTAAGAATTCACTTAAAACAGAAGGACATTTGGGTAACTTCAAACATTTCTAAATTTCAAATGTTGAATACCAAACTAGTATTTCTTTCCGGACATAAGAGCACATAACTTGAAAGCAACAGTAATCGTGTTCATGAAATTCAGGAATATATCTTATTGTTCCGAACATAAAATGGAATTAATTCTGATAAAAAATTTGTTAATACCAGAAAATTTATTCACCCAACTGACTGCCCACCTCAAGTCCTGCCCTCTCACACTGTCATATTTCTCCATCAACACATACAGGAACTCTTCACTTTCTGTTCACTGACCTTCATTACCTCTCTTCCTCCTTCCACTCTTTTCTTCCCCCTAAACCTCTGATCCACTCGTAATCTTTTTACCATCATTAGGTGGTCAAACATTCCTTAACCCTCCTTTCTCAACACCCTCACATACAACAGCATCTATACCACTCTCCTCAAAATCAGCGCAGTGCCCCATGGACAGCCGTAACCGTGTGCTTTTGTAGATATCTAGCTTCTTGCTCGTCGGTTCAGAACCACCAGATTCGGCTCCGTTCACAAACTAATCAGTTCTCCACATCGTCGTTCAACCGGGAACGCCATACCTCCCTAGAACATTCTTCATCACTACATCTCCAACTCGCGCGTTTATGTCACTCAGTACAACCTCATGTCAGTGTACTACTAGTAAAACCTTCGTATGCAACAAAATGTGAAGCCGAGTAAGTTCAAAACGAGCCAAGTGCGCAGTGCTCATAAAAATCCACGTTTGCATCTGGGTATGAGATTCTAATATTGGTCAACACAAAATAATTTTCTCTGGTTCTGGACCGTTTTTGATCGACATCAATTAGAAGATTTTGTGATGAAGCTGCCCAACGCCTAAACCACGAAGAAGTCAGGCGAGCTGTCGCGAGCTTCCACCGTATTTCAAGACGATGTGTCATCAATTTGGGGGTTAGGTTTGAAGACGAATTCGAGAGTCAAGAAGTTTTACTTAATAAAATACAAAAATTTAGCTTTTTTTACAATTTACCGGGAATAAAAATGGGATGAATGAGAATTTTATGTGGATTACACTTCTGTTTCAAACGATACACTCTGGTTTTGCTTGCTCAGTTACTTTTACTGTGTTTGACTATTCAATTTGCCTGACTCAGTTCCAACAATCTTTCATAGATAAAAGTCTGCGAGGGAAAGCGTCGGAACAAACTGACAAGAGTATCGCTACTATTATTTCCTTGTCTGGGTTAGGCTTTATAATCTTGTTTTACGGGTTACAAACTCACCAGAAAAAAAATGATGAATAAATGATTTGTATTTCTGGTATTTATTTTTCTATTTAGACTTTAGGGAAGAACTAACTTAAAACGCTTTTTATTTCTGTCATAAAGCAAAACTGTTTACGATCTCACTAGACATTAGACTTGCAAATATCAGTTAACCGAAATCGCGTTGATCTGAACTTTTATTTAACTAACTAGATTCATTCTGCACCCACTCCTCACAGGCACTGCAGGAGGTGAAACTATAGAACTATACATCCACTGTCCATTATGAGCAGTTGTTGGCCCTTGACCAATACCAACTATATAGAGAGCACTATTTATTAATAGTGCTGCCTCCAACATTTCTGTTAGCAGATAATCAAACTTAATCTTTGAGACATGGAGGATTCTTCCTCTTCGATCATTGAAGCAATGTTGGTGCAGTTAATTGAAATGATCCGTTACCCTGTTTTTTTAATATGTTATTCTTTTTTTACCGAACATGATTAGAAGCTGTTTACTGCCTCTTTTCGAGGATACTGAAAAGTAATACCCCATGATTGTTGATGACAGTCATTTTCTCCCTTAATTGCACCTCCACAAAACCAAAACCAAACAGTGATGGTACTTCACTGTCTATTCAGTAATATTTTTGGTCAATAGTAAAACACTTTCGCACGGATTGCAAAGACCGTTAATTTGCATTGACCTTATACTGAATGAACCAGTGTTTTTTTCGAGCGACGGTGTTGAAGTTGTAGTAGTGATATATTTTGAAATTATATGATGAATCTGAAAAAAAATGTTTGCAACCAAAACAACAAATGCTGTCACAATAATACCGAACGAACCACCACCCAAACGATTAACGACCATGTGGTTGAACTTATGGTTCGTAGCAGTATTGCCTTTTCCAGGGTATCTCCTTAGTATTTTGATGGACGAATTAAAACAGTTTATGGATGAAATGGCAGAATTAAAGTAAAAGATGAGAGGGTGTTCGGTCGAGCTGTGGTGTAACATTGGCAGTGTAACTTTTGTTCAAACTTGTTTGGTAAATCATTGCACTGTTTATGTAAAGAACTTACCTGAAAATGTCTAGCTTGAAATGTTTTGAAAGGGGAGCCCAGCGTTCGCGCTAAAATTATTTCCGCCAACACGCGCACAATCGTCACTTCACTTCACTTCAATGTCATGACCGGACACTGTCATAACTGCTAAAAATCTTTCATCACACGTGCTTCCGACCTAAACGATATTTCAGCCACCACGCTTTTTCCACCACTTCAAAATCTGCCACTGTCATATCTGCCACTGTCATTACACCTAAACAGGCGTACCAACCAACTGGCTATCACTTTAATGAAACTTCAATAAAAAAAACGCTAAAATACGGCATCACATACCCTAGAAAAATACGTATTTTTGCCCAGCGGGTTAGAAATACGTACCTTTGCCCCGCGGGTTTGAAACACGTACTCTAGGTTAGGTTAGGTTTGGTAGGAAAAGTTTCATCAAAGTGAAAGTCAGTAAAATGGTACGACTCGTCGCTGATTCTGACGTGGCTGAAACAGAGTTTAGTCAGAATGTCAGTGGCAGATATGAAAGTAGCTGGTGTGACTGAGGAACGCTATGAATGATCGCTGTTATAAAAGGGTACCGTAGGTAGGTAGTCGGAACAACTTGTGGCTGTTAAGGCAGTTGGCGGAGATGAAAGGGGCTGATCTGACGTTAGCTATAAAATAATTTAGCGGCAGGGGTAGCGACCCTTAAAAAGCATTCCACGAGTACGATGTTTATCCCTAGGATGCAGAGAAAAACGATATGCCATCCGAACTAGAAACAAAAGACAATGAATTCTCAATTCGGAGGACGTATATAAGAAAGAAATTGGAATTGTATGGTTAAACAAATGTTTTGAGTACGTTATGCTAAAATAGTATTTCATAAAGAATCAAATATAGCGTTAATGTGGTGATGTTTAAACTGTCAAACAACCGAAGAATGAAACATAATTTTCCTTCCTACCATCAGGGAAACGAACAAGTACGGCAGTTAAATAATTTCCGCATTATATTACAGGTAGAATTTTAACACTCCCTGCAACTAACTATGAGACTTTTATTATACGTTCATAATTAATTCAAAACGTATCATTCGGTTCACGTGGAATTGAAAGCAGGAGGACTAAATTATAGTGCGTTAATTCTGCCTTTTTTTCTAGATAGGTGACAGATCACGCGAGACATGACAGGCTCTGATTCCAGGTCAGGGTTTCCTGCCCTGACGCCCGCTTTACAAGAATTCCTCGCTGTCATGAATGGGTCCACGGCCCTGCCTCTATGTTTAGCAGACGCCATTCGTGTCCAGGACTGACAGTTGCACTGGAAATAAGGCTTGGGTTCGATCGGTAGGGTGTAGATGACGTGTCCGGCAACAAGCAGGGGTCTGCTAGTGGGAATGATGACATATTAATGTCGACCTGTTTCGAAGGTGGAAAATGTTGATCGGTTTTCGAGTTTAAATTCAACATTGGAAGTAAGAATGTGTTCGTTATCATTGAAACATGGATAATTTTGTGGACCGGGTGTATGATGGAGCTCGGTGAGGTTCAACATTGAACCTCTGGAGTGCATAATTTGAAAACCAAGGAACAACCACAGAAAACTTTCATTAATCACTTTTCATACCAGGTAAATACTAAGACATGTAGACATCTGTGTTTTATAATGACAAAACTGGTACCACAAGCTCGGTTAAAAATGAGATCCGAAATTGAGGGAGCAAAGTCTTGATCTAAGGTGGAAGCTGCGAAAGGTAGCCAAATTTCTTATTTTGTTAGGCGTCGGGCATCTTCATCGCACAATGTTCGTATTGATGATGGTTAGAACGCTCTAAAACCTTGCAGTAGATGGTTCAATTACGGCCTAATAACAAACCTCTCCTCGTCCGATAAAATTACACTTTATTGATCAATGATTGAATATGATATCAGGGAACAAAAAAAATGAATTTGCATGTGTTTCACGATGCCCTTGGTACTTGTGCGACTTGAACAGCTTCGTTTTCCTTCTCATATGCTGAATTATGTGAGTAGGTCACTTGGTGAAGGTTACATTATAAGCAGCTTGTCGTCTGAAAGGGTTCGATCGTTTGAATCGTTTTAGTGATGAGTTGATTTGTTTCTGCCATGGTTCTTGAAGTGTTGCGTCCTTGGGGCTGCACCTTTGAAATTCTACTTTTTTAGAACTTTTTGACAACGGGATTGATAGGATGGCTTGTGTCTGTACTTCACACTGCACAATTGTTTGTTTCAACGCTGCTTTAAAGGAGGTCTAATCGTATTCGACCATGATGCAGATCTTTTGTTCAATAGTGAACATTACTGTGAGGCAAGATATCTATTATTTCATGCATGAACTATCGCAAAATATTATATATTTCCTCTAAAAAAACGGGCAATAGCAAACTATCCAATATCATAGGTATGATACACTATAAAGTTTATTATATTCTTGCATTGAATAATTTATTAAATGTTTGTTCACGGTATAAATGTTGTAAGAAAAATACAGTATGGTCAAATGACTGTCGATATTGTTTTGATTATTAAGAAATCCGTTTTGAACATTGATCGAACGGAGGGGAATAATTGAGATATCAGGTGCCTGTCTGACACTTCTCGTTCCTGGGTGTCTGTAACCCCCAATCACTGCTTTCAGATTCCGTAAATGAATTTTAAACAGCATATAAACTCATGCTGGAATCTCAAAGTCGATTGTTCGCCTCCTCTCATTACTTTTTTTTCCTCTTAATAGTATCTCTTGGTGCAAAACTAGCCAGTGCAATATATAAATTTGTACTACTTCAATACAAGTCATTCGCAAAAAACGCAGTTCTATGTTCTACACATCAAGATTAGTTAAGAAAAGTGAGAAAAAAATGAAAAGAAAAATATCATCGTGTCGTCAAGGTCTCTCAACAATAAATGATATTTGTCGAATCTACGTCGCATCGTAGAGTTGAGAAAAGCTCTCCTCCTGGTGCGGGTTCGATTTTCGAATAATATGGGTTGGGGGGGTTAGTCGCCGGCAGACTTCACCCACACTAGCTCGCAATTTTGGTTATCTTTCCCCATCTTTATCCTTTATTTCCTCTCCCACTGGGAGGGTAGATGAGTGAAAAGAAAAAGGCCATCGTGTCGGCAAGATTCGTCCGTTGGATGATATTCGTTGCCTTCAGCAATGCATGATACCCGTCGAATCTAGGCCGTATCACTGAGTTGAGCAGAAGCTCTCCTCTTGGTGCGGGTTCGACTTTCGTATATAATGGGGTGTGGTGGTGTATTCTGGCACCGCACCACATAATAATACTAAAAATAAATAGTAAAATTATATGGTATCCCTCCAAATTTTCACCGCTGCATCGAGTTGAGCAAGCCCTCCTCTTAGGCGGTGTCGATTTTCAGGATACCATAGTCCCTTCATCTGTTTGTCCCGTTGGGGCAGCAGATGGCCTCGTAGCCTAGTGGTATGGGTGATTGCGAGTACCGTTAAATGCTTACACTCATACCGGTAGCCCGGGCGTGGGTTCAGGGATAAACGCGAGTCGCCGTAACTCCTCTCACTTGGTGAATTCCTGTAGGAATGATTGTTACTCAGATATTATCAGTCTGTCTGTACTTGCAATGCAGTATTATCAGTCTGCCCGTACATGCAATGTTAATGGTAGAAAGCGTTCCGTTCCGAAATGAAGTTTTTCAGTCGCTTGAGTTGTTCAGTAATAGTAATCATTACATTGTTACTGATAACGAAATTATCAGTAATAAATACCAACTACTACTACCAGCGACACGTGCTACTACCAGCGACAGTCGAAAGATCGTTACGTATTCAATACCAAAGGCTCATTGGCTCTGGTAACGTCATATAAAATTATTGAAATGGCAATTGATATTGACACCTTACTGCAAATTGCTTCAACGCTTGTACTACATTTCAAGAAGTAATCAACGCCGAACTTCAAGAATGTTTCCTTTGAGGCGAGTTCCACCACAAATGAGGTTTGCACATCAATGTCATGTATTTTTCTGTTCGCATTTATGCATGAGGTCCATGGCAGGGCACATTTTTTTTAACCCCCTTTTTTCAAACATTGCGTTCCATATCCGTGCTTGCGTGGAAACGATGTCCTGAAGAATATTAGGAGTTGAATCATCATCAGCTAAAATAATTATTCGCGAGCCCAATTACCATTTGACCAACTACCTTGGCAGTTAACAAGTCATGCTGAAACCATGTACAGGAGGACAGACCAGCTATAATTCTTATTTCCATTATCAACATAACCTTAAGAATTTCATGCGTCGCCATATAACTGAGTTCAGGATGAAAACTAGAAGAATTTAGGATTTGGTTACTTTCTTCACTGGGAGTCATATCGATAAAACCAATTATTTTGTGGTTGAATGCAGTCGTATGAAAGTGACGAGTCGAATAACACTTGTAGAGCTTGAACAAAATTCAAAACTAGTAGTTGGAATAACAAAAAAAAACACGGAACACAATGACCATGACACATTTTCCTTCGTTCATCACAAACAAATGATATTTCGACATCTGAGAATTATTGACGAAGTTATACCTTTTTGTGACTCGGCATAAAACTGAAAAAAAATGCAACGGACGCTCATTATTTGGCTTCATCCTGCTCTTTCATACGGGAGAAAATATATTTATATCACGTTCATTAGTGCGCTTACACTATACAAAAAAATCTTTCGGATATTTGTGTAATTTGATGAAGCGTTTTCTTATGAACCAGCTTCGAGATTAGTTCACATCATCCAGTTCATTCGGAAGCATTTGGAGGACTTGTGTTCGACCAATTGAATATTGAATCCCTTCTGACCCCCATCAACACCCTTCTGACCCCCACCAAGGGCAACAGACCTAATAAATTGTGTGATGAATCCCTCGCGCAGTCAAGATTAGTTTGGTTCTTAAAACTACGTTCTCACCTAACCGTGCCCACGTTCTCACCCTCAGCCAAGCCTCTCTTTAATTAATATCGTGGGTTATCCCACGTTTTCTTTTCTGAACGATGACAATGACGATGTTCTTGCATTCAATTGAACTTACCAACATGGCTAAATTTGGAGATTGCATTCCAATATTAAGGAGTAACTTGTTTATATTTTACTTGTAAGTATTGGCATTGAGAATTAAATGTCTCGTAAAAGCTGTTTCTTGAGTAAATCAGTTTTATTTCTGAATTTTGTTATTAATGGTACCTGGATTTGAAGAGATACAAATCCTGTGTTTAGCTTAGATGACTTTGATCGTTGGTGGTTGAATCACAGTTTTTCCAGAAAAAAATTGTTATTTTTTTTGTGATGATTTAACGGTTATCACACTTCTGTTCTAACTTATTAGTATACGCATGAAGTTTCCTTACCGAGATTTGCTTGCAGCATGTTTATTCTGTCCACGGCGTGACAGTATTAGAACTTCAAAGTCAACCGACTTCAACTACCATAATTTATGTACTGGTCGTACCAGTTAGCTGGCTTTTGATTCTCTCCAAAACACTCCAACCTGCAGTGCAATGCTGTCCAACAATAACCCAATTATTATGTTTTTTTGCTTCATCATATTTGGTGTAACATTATCGAAAGCGAAAGCCGCTTATCGGGTGTTGTTGACTATGATTTATCGGATCACTTCCTCGGTTATTTTATGTATATGTATCAATATGCCGGGTATGATCCCATTTTTTTTCTAGATGAAAACTGCTGTAATCGATTTTGTTTTAAAGGTTTTGCGTTTATGTACTGATCATTATTTTGCACACGCAAGCTGGTGATGCTGTCCCGCGTCGGTTGGATATGCTTCTTGAATTGTATATTGATAGTTTCCTACTCTTCTCAGGGAGAATCAGAAAACGAAAACCAATCCCCGTGGTGCACTACTGACGTTAAATACGTTATCTCAATGAAATACTGAATATTCAAACTGTTCAATAAAGGGTGACAAATTCGCAGATAAGTTAATAATTACCGCTATTGGGTTAAATGAGTGAATGATGAAATTATAAATATAGAGTTATCAAAACATGTACGACTCAAGAACTAGTTGACATCTTATGCATCCTCTCCCCAATTGATGTCAATTAAATAAACATCCATCGTAATTAGTAGCAGAATAGGTGATATTATCTTGATAAAAGTCAACATAATATTTTACATTAGGTTAGTCGGCTATTTTTTCTTCACTCTGCCATATCTTCAACAGCAGTATTGAATCAGTCATTTATCTCAACGTTCTCAAACATTTTTACCTCATCAGTATTCTCAAGTTCGGTGACCCTAACAGTGCTACCAACTATCGTTCAGCTTCTACTTAGTCTATTATTTACAAATTATTTGGAAGAAATTATCCACACAGGGTTGAACCTGTTTTATTATTCCTAATCATTTGACGTATAACGTGCAATTCTACGGTAGTAAGAAGTCCAATACAATCGTAGCAATGGTCCATATAGTGTCTGCCGCTGAACTGTTTCAATCCTATCATGATGGAACTTATTACGCTGTCTGTTCCTTGATCTGCGTAAGGCATTCGGAACAGTTACAAGCATATAGTGCTCGTCGAAACTCTTGATAACTTGTTGATAGATGTTTGTCCCTTAGGGATCTGAGTGTACTCTGAAACGACCAAACAAATCTGACGTATTGCCAAGAACAGATGGTCTTCTTCAAGGATCAGCCTAGGGCCCCCTCTATGTTTCATATTTGTAAGGAGTAATATCTTGCCAGTCGAACTGAAAATCCGACGTGATGCCAATAACAAGTTGGTGATCTTCATGGATGAACTTTGGGCCCCTTCTCTGTTTCATATTTTTAGGGAATAATATGTTGCCCATTGAACTGAAAATCGTTGTAATTACTGATGATGTTCTTTTATGTTCTCAATTTGCCAACTTTGACCGAGCCTTTTTTCTAATTGAAAATTCTTTTCAAGGCCGCCGTGGCCAAGTGGTTGGCGTGTCCGAATGCAGTGCCAGCCTCTGGTGCTGCTTGTCGCGAATTCGAGCCTTGGCATGGACACGGCGGTCTCGTGGCGGGGAGAGTGTGTGCCTCCCCCCTCTGTGTCAGTCTAACTTATACACCCTCCAATAGTGAATAGTTGTGATAGCATCGAGAACGTGGAAGATGTTATATGTCACATCGAAATGTCATTATATGCAAAATTTATGTTTGCTAAAGTAAGTGTAGGTTGTCTTCTCATATGCATTTGTAATTCATGCAGAGTATATCACGAGCAGGGTATTTCAGTCTTGAGCACCCATTCAATAAGGGTCATATGAGACTAAACAAGTCTAGCAGGAAAGGTTGACACATGTTGCCCAGAGGAACAACCACATGTGAGACGAGCGCCTGTGAGCCACGATGACTGTAAGTGTTACGAAAGAAGTGGAGACGACTGGGCGACAGGGAAACTTACGGTATCGATGGGAATTGTCAAGGAACGGCAGGGAAAAAAATGCATTGCCGAATAGATCAGATGATAAGCATCTCTAGTCTTCACATCTTTGATGAGTGAAATGAACGAATTTGAATGATACTCCTACGTTTAGTATAAGTTGGCCACCTCGTTCTCACCGTAGTCATCAACGACAAATGTTTCGCACTAAAGTGAACAAAGTCGGTCAGAAATTCGATGTTCTTTTAACTTCAAGTTTATAGTTCCCGAAATTATAATTGATCAGTTAAAACCAATGTTGAGTGGAGTTTCTTCTTCATTTATAATTGTCAGCCTGTGCTGTGGTCAAGCGCACCCATCAAACTGACTTCACCCTAGAAGCCTGTACTTACTTCACATTCGCACTCGAATCCTTAAGTACTAACTTTCCCAAACTTGACCGTGGGGATCCTGATGTATTAACCTTACTACAGCTGAGAGCCGGGATCCTGAAATATTAACCTTAAATGCCGTTGCCCATAAAGGTTCTGCGGGAGTTAGGAGCTTGTATTATTCAAGCAGCGGACATTGCTACACAAATCGTCACCTTGATGCGTGTTATCCCAGGCAATGATGTTCTTTCCTGATGTTAATAACTGCGAATTAGTGTTCCTTTGTCCGATACTTTATTATGTGAATCCAATGAAACAATTCTTTGAATCTATGTTTGCCATTAATGGGCCAGGCAAAAATGTAGTGTTAACGAAAAGGAAAGTAATCAATTCCGCTAAAATTAACTTAAAAAAAAATGGTACTCTTTCATAAGTAGAAAGTGTAAATCATAATTTCATCTCTGACACGATAACACGGATGACGACAAATCAACTGGAAAATAAATCGCTGTTGAAGAACCTACACCAACTAGGTTTTATTGTACATAATAAGGTATTCATTGTATGTGAATCGTGTACAAACAAAGATTGTAAAAACAATCATAGCCATACAATAAACCTTGATAATATACAAAAAAAAGGTAAGCGTCTCTATAATTATGTTGTCTGAAACGAGTTTACAGAAAGCAGTCCTGAATCTGTGAAGCGCGGAATTGCCTTCGAAGAAGACAGTTTCCATTTCAAACGTTGGACTTAAAAGCCGATTGGGAGTGTTATTCTAATCGCTTTAGCGGGAAAGTGCTTCGCATTTACTACTGATCCGATGATTTTAGAATGAAATAGTTTCTTGCGGAAACAGACGTCAGGCTAAAAAGATGAATATATGTCCATACACTGTTATCGGAAAAAAGTTATCGATACAAGAATCGAACCTGTCTTTCCTGTATATTTGTCCTTCGGGAATGGAAAGGATGTGACTTTTCCAATGCTATGTAAATTCATCCGAATATAATAGAACTTTCATCAATGCCTCTGTTGCTAAACTGTGTTATTAACATCCATATTTCAGACCAATTGGCAGAATTTCACAGTTGTTGAAGAATTTCTTTATTATAGCACTAATAAATTTATATACTGGGATATCACAGCTGCGCAAGTGATGTTGTTTCACCAGTCCATAATTTGGCTGTTTTTATAAGGTGACATAACTTAGTGCTTCTGCGGTTCATTGTGGAGGCTGTCCGGTGGGTGGTATTTTAGTGGGAGGGACAAATGATGTCGTACAACCTGAACGGTCTGTGGCTCGTCGCTGTGCACAGACAGAAAGTTCGTCTCCCCTCCACTGATTGATATTCAACCGAACAAGCATCAATTAGAATTAAGCTAGTAAAACTTCTCATTAATACGTGTAATTTGTTCCTACGAACAACACAAATGTTGCCCAGAGCGCAGTTATTCGATTTCCGTTACAGTCAAGTCGTAACATACTGTGATATTATTGTTGTAACATACTGTGATATTATTGTTGTAACATACTGTGATTTTACTGTCGTAACATACTGTGATATTATTGTTGTAACATACTGTGATTTTACTGTCGTAACATACTGTGATATTACTGTCGTAACATACTGTGATATTATTGTCGTAACATACTGTGATATTTTTGTCGTAACATACTGTGATATTATTGTCGCAACATACTATGATATTAATGTTGTAACATACTGTGATATTATTGTTGTAACATACTGTGATATTATTGTCGTAACATACTGTGATATTATTGTCGTAACATACTGTGATATTATTGTCGTAACATACTGTGATATTATTGTCGTAACATACTGTGATTCTTGTTGTAAGTTACTGTGATATTATTGTCGTAACCTACTGTGATATTATTAATGCAACCTACTGTGATATTGTTGTCGTAACCTACTGTGATATTATTTTCGTAACATACTGTGATATTATTGTCATAACGTACTGTGATATTATTGTCGTAACATACTGTGATATTATTGTCTATAACGTACTGTGATATTATTGTCGTAACATACTGTGATATTTGTAGAACAACCCCATTTTTTCATTTTCGATGTCACCAGCCAAGGTATGAAATAGGCTTTTGAGATAAGGAGCCTCAGTGATCCGACGTAGCAGCATAAATATTGATTAACCACTTCAAAACGTAAAATTATAAAACGTACGCAGAAAAATCTTAAATTTGTGTGATAAAACTAAAAATTTGAATAAATTTTTTCAACACTTCCATTGAACCATCCGGATACGACCAAAGAATTATTTAAACATCCAATGTAAAAATGATTCTGCGAGATTTGAAAGGTTGCACTCATAATTTGTTTGGCATGCGACCTCACGAATTAATCAGTGTTCTGAATAGAACAGAGATGCCCCGCTGACCATTGTTATGTAAGTTAATATATCAGAGAATTTTTTAGTTAAAATGAATTTATTACAAAATAGATAATCTTTACCTATTTATACGATTACATGGTTTGGTGCTTTGTAACGATTGGGATAATATGATTTTTCTCGATATTTTTTTTAACTCTGTAATTTCGATTTGAACTTTGAGATAATAATATCGAGCCTCCCTGTACATGGAAATTAGGAGGTATTATCTTTCTTCCGAAACTTTCTGGTTTTGTACAAACAAAAATTATCCTGATATCCACATTTGAAATTGAAGCACGCATTATGGATGAGTAATAATTAAATATGCACTTCACACGTTCAATTATCAAGACAATCGTGCCGGAACTGAAACAGAGCGTTGAATTTTCTTCATCCATGTTCATGTTTCATCTTCCAAAGGAGAAACAATGGGTCTTATCCTCTGTGAGTAATGATCTGTTCATATAGCAATTCGTGTTGCGGACAAAAACCAATTCAGAGCGAAAATTCACTGAGAAATGTTGGCTCATATTTGGAGAAATAAGTTGGAGAGGGAGATGATGGATGAGATAATTTCGTTGGTATTCGCATACTTTAGAACTTCTACATAATGAGTCAGCATATAGTGATGAAGGCACGTCATAACTGACATCTTATTTAGATTGCATTCGTACATTCATCTTTCCTATCATATGAGGTGTGATACGTTATGTGTTAGGAAATAATACGTAATGTCCAAATATGCATAATAAAAATGAATGGTCGTCACAATTGAGTGTTCTCTACAAAAGGTCGTTGATATGCCTTTGTAAACGTATACACCATATTGATCAGTCTCCTAACCTCAGTCACGCTGTTAAAAAAACATTTTCTGGTTGCGGGACCGGAACGTTGCCTTGGAGCAGTACGTCAGAATGTAAGGAGCAGAATAATAACATTCCTACCGAGACCAAGTAATGGTTGCTGTAAATATTTTTTTAAATGAACGTCGTTGGAAAGAAACTGTAACAGAAGAACTGAAACTTTTACATATAAATCAGTTAAGAACATCAGTTCAGCTGTAGCTGAGATGATAGTAATTACAAAGAAAAATAACTTTAAACTATGGACGGTAAATTTCGAAATATAATTTCTAAATTTCCGTGGATTCAAAACAAATACAGAACATCAACAAGCTTCAAAAAAGATTACAACTTTTAGCTTTTACCTCCGGCAGTTTTCAGAAGTGTTTTATATCAGCGAAACATCTATTCTAAACTACATATTACATACAATCTCGAGGACCGTGTCAGGAAGAATCTAAATCCCTCATTCGACGTTACGTTGAGCCTCGTTTACTGTTTAGAACATAGTTTTTCTCGTCTTCCTTTGCTCGAACTGATCTCTTCTTTCAGGGACTCAGCTGCGCCTGTAATTTAGTTGTTTCGATTGAGTGACTCTCAGTGCTGGCCTTGTTCTGCTGTAGAAGAGCAAAGAGATAACAATGAATGCTGCAACTCGAGCCGTATCAGTTTGTTATCTGTTGTCGTTAAGTTGTACGGGAAAGGCATGTCAAGAGGGTTAGAGACAGCATCGAGGATACAATTGTCGTGGATCAGCGTGGCATCCGGAATGGTAGAGGTTGTGACGGTCAGATTTATGCAGTGAGACAAATCGGTGAACCGTTGAATGCGTAGGGGAAGGTTGGGTTCTGGGCGTTTATCGAACTGAAAATACCAATGACAGGTTCGACAGGGATGCGCTGTTGAGAAAGGGGCCTTTTAGGGAGTGGGTGGAAATCTGTTGAAAGCATATCATAGTTTCTGTGTTGACTCAGAGCATGTGTCAGAGCGTGGAACAGGCCAAGCACTTTGTCAACAGTGAACTTTGATTGAAATATGGCTGCGTTATGTCTCCATGACTGTTCCATTTCTACATAAGTGAAATTCTCTATGAGGTGAACGCAAGTGTATTGGGTTGTTTTTAAAAGATGTGGGGAGCGAATAAGCGAAGTTGGCATGTGAGTCAGAGATGGTTTGTTATGACACGGAACTGGTGACCTATTCAGTGGAGTCGTTGTGAAAGATAGTAGCGGGGACATTAGTAGAGTGTGATTGGAGGAAGCTGCGGGTTAACTTGGGTGAAAGTAAATTGATGATGCTCGTAGGATGTCGACGCAAGCATAATTAGTGTCCTCTTAAATTTAGTGATATTCCCGCAGGTAGAGTCGAGAGTAAAGGAAGGGTGTACGGTTTGGGTGCACTAAGAAGTGTGATGAAATGTAGGACGTTGGGGATGAAGGCAAAGATAGTCTCGTATGGAGGAATAGTTGTCCGAACTGTGCTCCACTGAGCTGACACTTGTATGACGAGAGCAGTATGGAGAGACGGATGAATGTTTTGAGATAAAGTGGTTGAAAAACATGGCATTGAGAAACAAGATCAGGAACGACGTTGTTCACGTTGTTCGAAATAGAACCGGGATGGTGAAGAAGTTAAAGAACAGAGTAGATTCACATTTTCTGAGTTGGTTCGGGCTTGGAGTGACGATGGA
>SDVV010006450.1:0-18449 GCA_016164225.1 Gammarus roeselii
AATATCCCTTAAAAATCATTCAGAGGACAAAGCAGTGAACGTGCATTATCACCACAAGCATTGAAATGCTAATAACCTTATGTAAATAACCCGTTAACATCATTCCGGCTGGCCGCGGTAAACCAGTTCCGGTACCCTCCGCCCGCCCCCTCGTTTCTGCGCTTACCCCGCGTACAAACCGGTTGAGTCAAAACTAACTCTTTTATCCCTATCTATAATCCTTCACATCCACGTTTCAGCCCTATACTAACTACTCATGTGCTTTCACCTTGAACATGGTATCTATTTTTTTACGAAAATGCTCTCTAGTAACGAAGTAGGATAACCATTTCTACAGAAGTAACTGCGTAAATTATCGAGTTCTTTGGAAAAATTGAGAGGCCGCCCTGGCCGAGTAGTTAGCGTGTCCGAGTGCAGTGTCAGCCTCTGGTGCTGCATGTCGCGAGTTTGAGCGTCGGCATGTACACGGCGGTCTTGTGGAGGGGAGTTAGGTACCTCCCTCCTCTGTGTCAGCCAACTTAGCCACCCTCCTAACTAGGGGGAAACTGCTTAATGTCTATGTCTATACATGGTAAATTGACGCAAGTTGAACAAATTTTGTTGGCACGGTCAACCAAACAAGAGACTAATGAAACTTTATAACCGAATGAAACTGCACTATCAAATTTCATACCAAGGCTGCTGGAGGTTGGCTTGCGAAACACGCTAGTTTCAAAATAATTTACCAAATTTGTAGGACTCATCCAAGAAATTCAATTTATTATTTTCAATTTCAAATGTAAATTTGATAACACGATGCCGACCCTTCACGTGATTTGCTGATCTAAAAAATATTAATGTATCATCAATATATCTATGGTTGAAGACCGGTTTACAGGAGGCAGGACAATTTTTCCCTTGAGATGCAACCCAGTGCAAGGCAAGGACGTTGATTTCGATTCCGCTATGAGAATAAATCAATTTGCCTAGAGGGCCGACTCAATGCAAGGCAAGAATTGTCTAATCAATTTTGTTCGTAAAAGTCTAAAAATATATTCGCTGATGTCGGAGACGCACAGCCGCCCATGGGGACACCATCTATCTGTGAATACACGTTTTAATTGAAAATAAATAGTTTATCTCTAGTACAGAGGTTCAAATATTTCTTGAACAGATTTTTAGCAAATCCGAAATAAGCCCGCACACCACTCGTGAAAATTGTTGAAAATAATTTCAATGGTTTCGTCTACCGGAATATTTGTAAGCCGGGATACCACATCGGAACTTGCCATGGTATAACCCATGTTTTGTAAATGGGTAATTTCATCAATAAAGGCAAAACTTATCTTCAATTGTAAACTCATTCTAACAAAGTGGGGACAACAGCGCGACTAAAAACTTTGATAATCATTAATTGGCAGTCGCTACGGTTGAAAGAATCTGTGTAGGAGGTAGATTTAGTCTATGAACCCTTGGTAGGCCAAACATTATTCCAAATTTCGACCCGGTTGACTTTAGATGAGATCTCACATCTTCTGTTATCACACCCTTTTTGGACAACTCGTCAATAACTGTTCACTTCATCTTCAATTTTGAACAGGAATTTTAACCAATCGTCAACAACAGGGACAAATTTTGTAGTATCAGACAAATATGTGACATTTCATCCAAATATTCAGTTTTATCCATAGGTACTACACAGTTACCCTTGTCAGGCTTACAGATCATAACCGATGGATCCAATGCCTGAGTTATAGTGTATTTTTCTTTAAGTGACGATGCCAAGGCAGTCTGCTAGAGTAGGAATAATATGAAGAAAACGCAATGTTTTTGATAGTAGAAATTACAGAATTGATCGAGTCTATATTGGCATTAAAAATTGTTTGCTCCCCTAGGGACATTTAGAATTTTTTAAATGCTAAAAAAATTGGAGAAGTATCTGATTTTGCACGAATTACAACTGTATTTCAAACCATAACTCAACGCTTCCTTCTCAGGAGAGGAAAGGTTCCGTGGAGATCTATTGAAAATTACCTCGTCAGGTTTAAGGGATTCAAATTGGTGGGTCAAACCAAGGCGAAAAAGTTTTCTCCTGTGAATTTGCTGGTTACGACTATATCTTTCAGTAGTGACTTCTCTAATTTACCAAAGCAGATGGTTGAAGTCTATCCATGACGTTAGGTCTTGGAGCGTCCTGTGTGCTAGTTGCCATTGCTACCCAATCATCGCATGCAGGTCACACTTCTTCTGAATTTCCTCCCGCAGCAAGTCCCGTTGAAATTTCTTCTATTCTTCCCGTAATTAATGAATACGATCAAAGAGCCGGAATGTCACGAATTTAGGAAAGATTATTTGCTAAGGTAGTTGCCAAAAACTGAAGGTCAAAGTTGCACTTATCCAATTTTAAGTCAGCATTTTCCAAGGTTCTGAATTGCCTGTGCCCTTCTGCTCCATGTCTTCCCCTGATAATGCCAGCAATCGACTCATGTCGGGAAATCTTATCCGAATTACAAAACTGATAATAAAGGCAGTTAAAAACGTCCAGTTTTCACCATATATTAAAAAGTAACTTTCGTTTGAGTACAGCTACTCATCCTCAGTACCTGAAACAAATAGAGAACAGAAACTAAATAAGATACAGTAAACTTCAACAATTACGCACAATAAAATCACATCTAAAAACCTAAACCAAAACACGCAGAGGGGTAGATGATGCTATGTCATTTAATGTCCGCCTAGTTTGGCAATCAAGATGCTTTCTAACATTTAAATCCGGTCTGACTGTGGAACCTACAATTGTGAAACTAGTTTGAACTATTGGGTGACAATGGCAAATTGCGTGGTCTCTAATTTTAGTATTGCTCGGAGTGAGTGCAGGTCTACCAGTACGGACGGACACCTCCTTGTGCTCAGCACTGCGGGTCTGTAGGTGACGTGCTGTCTTTAAACAGTATGTAGCCTGACCCTGGTTATACGTATATTTGTATACCGCATTACTTTGCACCAAGACGGGCATCCTATCCTTTACTCTGAAAAAAATATTGAATAGAGAAACCATTGCTAGAAGTGATTCTTAAATTTAATTGCTGATGAAATTCGCGTTTGTTCACATACCGATTATTAACCGAGAATCCTTAAGATACCACCGGCTGGTCCCTAGTTTGTGCTGGGATCTCAAACCACAAGTTTGCTTGCATTGTGTGTGATACTTTATACATAAAATAACTTAAAATCTGTAAAGCCCATCAAGAGGCCTATTAAGTGAGCTCCCAGGCCCCTGGCGCAAACCAGAGGTCCATTGGGGAGTAGAAAGAAAATCCATTTAGGACGGACCAGCATCCCCTCCAGAGCGATGACAACCAAGATTCCAACGGCCCTGAACGTCAGCCTCTCCAAGATGACCAGCGCCACCTCAGCCGAAGATGACCGGAGAGACAACTGCATCGACGAGTTAACCAGGAACGTCCAGGAAATAAGGAATCTGCTACGTCAAGTGACCGGCTTCTCTGAGCACGACGCAGAAGTTTTCGTCGCAGAACCTAGCACAATTGACGACCGTCTAACGAGGCTCGACGGTCATGTCAGTCATTTTTCTCCATATCCACGAGCCTCTACATCTACGTCCGACGACAACTTTGACAACTCTTCACCCCACAAAAAAAACATCGAGCTCCGAGGGCTGCAAGGAGGAAGCAATACACGCCATTCAATGAACACAACTTGTTCAACAATAGTCGTACCTTTACCGAACACCTGAAGATCATCTTCGACCCCAACGACAGACCGGATATTCGTCCATACACTCTGCGAAAAGAGCTGGGCTTTCACTGGCCGCCCAGTCCTGAGCGTCGTCACCAGCGTCGACGAAGGCTTTGCCATCAGAGTAGACACAAAACTTCAAAGTGACACGATTCTCTCCAAAGCTAGACTGTGAAAAGGCATGCAAAATAGTACTGCATCCGACTTTCTATAAAAGTTCAGGTTTGATCTACGTTGAAGGAATCGAAGAGTACCTCACTGGACTCGTTCAATACGAAAACTGCGTTGACGAAGCAAAAATAGCACCAAAAATCAGACTATGGAGAGAGACTACCACAACCTTAATACTAAAATTCAACTGCCATACTCCACCTAAATATCATGACATCCCCTTCGGTGCCACCAAACAAAGGCTACACCATTTGAGACGTCCGATGCGATGTTATAAATGCCAGAAATACAGTAACAACCCTCAATTAACGGCTCACCAGGACAAAAATCCAGAACTACCTCCACCTGTCTCAAACACGGTTCTACGCGTGGAGAACCACTGCAAGAGACACGACCCCCCGTTAACAAACTCCACTCACGAACACGCCACCAGCGAGAACGATGACGGCCTCCACGACGGCGCTTAACTCGAAAAAACAGTCATCTTACCTGGCCCAAATAGCTCGCACTCCACACAAACACCCATGCTGATCAAAAAGGCTACCACAGAAGAAGAGCGCACTCAACACACAGAGAACAAACCCTCATCCTACCACAAGAGCACTCGCAGCCGCGACCGCAGCAATCGCATCTCCCGTGAACACTACCGACCCATAACCCCTGGGTAAACTCAACAACGCAAACACCACAAAAGCTCCAGCAAATCACGCGACCACTAGATCATCAAGGTCTGAGTGTAAACAGCCTTCAAAATGAACACCACAATACTTCAGTGGAACTGCCAGGGACTCTGAAACAAGAAAGACAAATAACTATCCTTAATCGCTACCCGGAAACCTTTGGTGATATGCCTCCAAGAGATCAAACTCCTAAAGACCGCCACCTTCAGAATCCCCCAATATATCATACATCGCCGCAAAGGTCACTCCAACGTGACTGCTCACGGCGGAGTGGCACTCGTGATCCAGCAGAGCGTACCTCACCTTCTCCTGAAGACAGAACTTCAAGGTATCGCTATAAAGATATGCGTCCCATGGCCAATAACGATGGTATTCATCTTCTCGCCACGAAGCCATGACCTCTCGGAAGCACTAATGACCGAATTGATAAACCAACTGCTTCGCCAATACTCCTCCTTGGAAACTTCAACAGCTACCATGATACATGGGGATGCGTGAGAACAGACTCCAGGGGAGTTATAATGACTAACACCATAAACACAAACAACCTGATCATTCTCAACAACGGACAACCCACCCGAATCACCCCCGAAAGTGAAACTGCCATCGATTTATCCATATGCTCCCCAATCTGACACCCCAACTCGTTTGGGGAGTTTTGCCTTCAACACACGGCAGCGACCAAAACCCAGTCATCATATCTCTTTTCACCAACCAACTATAAAACCCTGCCACACAAGAACTTCGATTCAATTACCGGGAAGCTAGCTGGGTGGAATATTCAGCTCACATCGCGTGAAGCGATACGGATTGCATCCCCTGGAACTTTTCGGATTAGAACCTCGTCGCCCAACAAAACAAAGTTTCAAGCTGCAGCCGAGGCAAGCATTCCCCAATATGCCCCTATTACTTCCTTCCCAAAACCATGAGGATGCCGAGAGGTGTAAGAAGCAAGAGATAAGTGTGAAAGGCTATAGAATGCCTACCGACGTGCACGGTTCCACAGGAACCGACTAGCGTTGAAAAGGGCATCAGATGTATACAGAAAACTTCGAGTGGAGAAGAAACGTGAAAGCTGGGCTCGGTTAGTCCTCACGATTAATCGAAACATCCTCTCCCCTCCCAAGTGTGGGAAAAAATCCGATATATCCAGGGAAAACCCGAACGACCTATTAACATCCTTTCAGACGGAGGCAGAACTTATTCTCCCCACGCGGAAATCGCAAATAAACTAGCTCAAACTTATAGCCAGATATCGCAATCAACAAAATACACAGCTGCTTGACTTTCCTCCTTGCAACTAAGAGGCCTATAACAAACCTTTCTCCCTCCACGAACTACAGTGCGCCATAGACCATGCACGTGAAACTTCACCTGGGCCAGACCGGGTGCACATCAACATGATAAAGAATCTCCCAGATGACGCCCGTGAGCCCTTATTACAAGTGTTCAACACTCTGTATCCAAACTCATTTTTCCCGATCAATAGCGGGAATCTGTAATTATCCCAATACACAAAATCCGGGAAATTCCATGGTGACCCACGTAACTACCTGGAAATAGGGCATCATGAAGGATAGTCACCGTTAAGGGATGACAGGCCACTTACCACGTTACATCCACCAATTCTTACTAAATCACACCTTCAGGGTTAAGGTCGGCGACATCCTGTCACCATTCTATCCGTAAGAAATGGCGTCCCCTAAGGAAGCGCCCTCAGTGTCACTCTTTTTATACTCAAAATTGACCAGGTAGCAGACATTCTCCCGCGCGACGGAAGAGAGCTTTCATTACTATACGCAGACTACTTACAAATAAGCTACAGGCACCCTAACTTCTTAAGAATTCAACAGGAAATCCATAAATGTTCAAACCCATTCGGGAGCTGGGCCTCCTTAAACGGATTCCGATTCTCGCCCCCCAAAATGAAAAGCATGCACTTTAATCAATAAATTTAAATAAATCAATAAATTTGAATAAATCAATAACTTTCCTCGGTCTTGTGTGGGACCGTAAACTCACATGGTGACCTCATATTACAGCCCTGTAGACTCGCTGCAAAAAGGCAACCTGACTCATCCTCTCTGTACGTTTTTGAAATTCGGTGCCGATATTGACACTGGCATGACGTTATTCAGAACAATAATACGCTCGTGCATTGACAACAGAGCAATTGTTTACGGTTCAGCAGCCAAAACCAACCATGAACCTCTCTCCATCATCGTAAACAACGCCCTGCGTTTCACAACCGGTGCGTTTCGTTCCACACCCACCGAATCCATGAACGTGAGTGCCAACGAGCTTCCTCTTCCGCTCCGGAGGGACACTCTTGACAATACTATTTCAAGACAAGCAACTAAATCGATAGCCCACCACTCGGTGACGTCACCAACATTCTCGATAAACGCCTCCTTGCGGTTAAGAAGAACATATGCCCACCCTTTTCTCTACGTAAGGACAACTTACTGACCTCGCTGAATATCAGTCGCAAAGTAATCTAGCCTTCTCTCTCCTATCGAATTCTTCTAATCAACACACCAACGTGGATGATCAGCCCACCGCTGGTCAACCAAGATTTGCAAACGTACCCACAAGCAACAAACCCAACCAACACGTACCGTCGAGAATTCTTCCGACTACTTGATGAACAGTACTTTGAGCACCACCATATATACACTAACGTCTCCAAAACATCGGACGGAGTGGGAGCTTCCGCCGTAGGCGAAGGGACCTCGCGTTCGGCCGCCCTACCCCATGAGGCTTCTGTATTTTATGCAGAGCTGTACGCACTCGATTGGCCATCTCCAATACAAAAAGGTGACTGCCCCCCCATATATGTTATATTTTCAGACAGTCTGAGTGTTCTCACCCAGCAGAAAACTCCGCACTTAGATCACCCTGCACTTAGGAAAATGCGAACTACCTATTCACGATGTCCGAGACGCCTCAAGCGGTCGAGTTCTGCTGAATCCCTGGACACGTGGGAATAAGAGAAAACGAGCGCGCAGATTCTTTCGCTAAACGGGTGTCTACCCAGAAAGAACGATTTATCTCCATACAATACCGAGGCTTGGAACCAGTCATCAACACGTATAACATCATGATGGAACGACTCTGGGCAACAGAGTGGACAAAAAAATGCTTGTAGTTAAACCATCCGTGGGAGAGTGGGACGCCAGGTTTTCTAATAGGTTAGACCAAGTGTTCATTACTTGTCTATGCACGGGACACGCGTGCATAACCCATAATCACCTGATGGACGTAGACATGGGACCGGACGCAGTACCATGCCCATGTTGCCACCAAGTGGCAATCGGTGTGAAACACTTACTTGTGGATTGCGATGCACTCACAGCAGCCCGACAAGCCTTCTTGAGCACCCACGTGCAACCTACAACGCCTGCTCACAGAAACAGAATACCGAAATAAATCGCTTCCGGAAAAACACACCGCACTATACGAAATTGTGTGAAACTAACGAGGTTTGAATCATAGCTGTACCTGAACTCGCAGTCCCCCCTGAGTTTTTATTGTGACTTTAACTTAACTAAGTGCACAATGCTGTGCCGAATCAACGGATCGTCGTGCCCTACAGGGGAGAACGCATTGACTACACGTTGGAGCTACGGTGGGAAACAGGAGAAACTACTAGTTCTATTACTATTTATTATTTGCTTCTATGTTCCAACGGAGTCCCAACGCGAAGTTCATGCAGACTCCTCCGTAGGGCGGTACTACAATAACTACTACTACTATTCAAGTCTCTCTTTTGTCCCCGCTTTGTCAGAATGAGTTTACAATTAAAGAGAGTTCTGAGTTTGTTGGTGAAATTACCTATTTACCAAACGTAGGTTATACCTTGGCAAATTTATATGTAGTGTCCCTGTTTACAAATATTTCGGTAGACGAAACCATTGAAATTATTTTGAACAAATTCTTCACGAATGGTGTACGCGATTATTTTGGATTTGATAAAAAATTGTTTAAGAAATGTTTGAACCTGTGTACTAGAGATAACGTTTTTTTTTGTTTTAAATGAAAGCTTGGAACCTCAGATAGATGGTGCCCCATGGGCAGCTCTGTGTCTCTTACATTAGCGAATATATTTTTAGCCTTTCGTGAACAAAATTGGTTAGACAATTGCCCTGCCTCTTTTAAACCGCCGTAGATAAGTTGATGATACCTTCCGACTTTCTAGATCCTGAAATCACGTAAATTAATTTCTAGGCTACTTGAACGGTCAGCATTGTGGTATCAAATTTGCATTTGAAATCTAAAATAATAAATTGAATGCCGTCGATGTCTCATACAAAATTGGTAAATTCCTTTGAAAATAGCGTGTTCCGTAAGCCAACCTCCAGCGGGCTTGGGATGAAATTTGATAGTGCAGTTTCAACCAGTTTTCAAGTTTTGTTAGTCTCCTGTTTGGTTAACCGTGCGCACAAAATTTGTTCTTCTTACGTCAGTTTTTCCATAGGACTCGATAATTTACGCAGCTACTTTTGAAGAAATAGTTATCTCTTTGCTTTAGTAGAGATCATATCGTAAAATAATATATACCATGTTAAAGGTGTAAGCACCTGTCACCACAGTCGGTAAAAATATCATTTTCTTCACTGCAGCTTGCCTCATACTATCCAACACCATTGTGAAAAAAAAACTTTGCTCACTTGTTCAAATATATTATCCGCAATTAGATTCAAGAATCCCTTTTACCAATGGTTTCTTTATTCATTTTTTTTGTTCAGAGTTAAGGACAGGATGCCCGTATTGTTGCGCAGTAATGTGGTATACCAATATACGTGTAGCCCATGGAGGTATAATAGGTGGAGGGAGCATTGGCTGCTTTGTGTGTGTATTCGAATGAAGCCACTTTTCGTGCTCAGTACATGGCTCGGATGCCCGATCTGGAGTCAGTGCATGAGTCAGTGTTGGTGCAACCGTCGGACGGGTAGGCTGCGGGGTGCTGGCAGTGCTTGTGATCATGGGTCGACGTTGCTGTTTGTGCCCCTTTTAATGCCATTGGAGTTTTGAGTGCAGCTAACATATAATGTTGTGCATTGTCAAAATAGAAATAACTAATGCGCGAGTAAGAAATGGCTGACTACTCTATTAATTTTACAAGCCTTTCAATAGCTTTGCCGGCGCAGTTGCTGGGCACCATGCTCGTTTAGAGCAGGAGTTGCGACATCTATCCCGTACCACGTCTGAATTACGACTGAGGCTGCCAGAGTAAGATCTACTGAGCACCGAAACTGGTTTCACAGAGATGAGCCAATGCTCCCTCCACCTATTATACCTCCATGGTGTAGCCCGTGTCAGGCTACCCACTGTGGAGAGACCACACGTCACCTACAGACCCGCATTGCTGAGCATAAGGGGTTGTCCGTCCGTACTGGTAGACCTGCAGTCACTCAGAGCAATAGTAAAATTAGAGACCAGGCAATCAGCCATGGTCACCCAATAGTTCAAAGTAGTTTCGCAATTGTAGGTTAAACAATCAGACCGGATTTAAAATTGTTAGAAAGCATCTTGATTCACAAAACTAGGCCGACATTAAATGACATGGCATCATCTACCCCTCTGAGTTTTGGATTAGGTTTGAAGTTTACTGTATCTTATTCAGTTTCTGTTCTTAATTTGTTTCAGGTTCTGTGGACGAGAAGCTGTACGCACTCGAAAGCTTTGCTTGTAAATATATTGAGTAAAAACTTAATGTTTTTAAATGGCTTTACAATCCGTTTTAATATACGGATAAGATTTCTTCGACATAAGTATATTGTTAGGATAAACGTTTTGATATGTCGAAAAAAATATTACAGCTATAAAATACTATTCAAGTTTCCATCGTTTTTCACCGTCAAAACTCGAATGTTATCCGTCCGCACATCCAATACTGTTCGTCTCATAAAATAATCCGACAAAAAGTATCTAATAACTCCCTTACTTATCTCATCATCGTTCTGTAACTTCCGTCAGGAACATCGAAAATATTTTAACAGATTATTTTCTCGATTTTCATTTTGTAATGCCTAAACTAAGCAACTGTATTTATCATTGAGTCAAAAACTGTGTCTTGTTTGTTCAATAAACTCTTGATGGAGGAACGTGCGAGTTAAGACTTCTGAAGTTAATATTATAAAGGAACAGAGAAGGTCTTAATTTCAATTGTTAACGATATAAGTTTACTCGTGTACGATCCAGAAAATGGTATATTTTATTATAAATGGAACACTCTCCCACTAAATTCTTGTCTTGCCCGATCGCAGACTACGAAGGAAAAACATTACACTCGGTGATATGCAGGCAGAATCTTTTATAAGTAAAGTGAAATACATCGGCAGTGTTCGTTACCAATAAGTATATTTAATATACTGTATGTAAACAAAATACTCAAAACTACATTTCAATGACCCCTATCCAATTTTTAACGTGCTATATTAATTATTCTCAAACAGTTGGAACGGTGCCGGTATATATACAGGAATTCGCGTTTGTTCACATACTGATTATTAACCGATGAATCCATTCGATTGTTGATAAATATCAATTGTTATCGAATTTGTTCCCGTACCGAAAACTAACTGAAATTGCATCTTGGTTCCCATTGACGCCTATCACGCACGGCGCGACTAAAAATACTATTGTTCATTTGTAAATACCAGAGCAGTGCTGCTACATCGCCTAATGGAAGGTTGGGTTCACAAGTGAAGGAAAGGGTACTAGCCATACAGTGCCCGAGAGCCATACACAGGAAACTAATATAAGAACAGACATGAGTGTGGAGCGCCAACGAGTGTGGAGCGCCAACGAGTGTGGAGCGCCAACAAGTGTGCAACGCCAACATAATATTGCAACGCATGCCCCATCCGTTTATCTGCTTCTTTTTGTACATGTTATTGTACACCCTGTGCTGAACACCTGCTGGAGTGGTCGAAATAGGAAAGCTGTCTGGGAAGTTGATTTTGTTCCCGTTCCGATTCATAAATGTGATCTACAAGTTATTATACCTAAGCGATCTGCAAGTCTACATTGTTGCACCGTACAATTTTAGCTAACCTCGAATCGGCACTATGGTTCATACATTGTCTTAAGTGAAAATTAGATGCAACAATCCTTCTCCAAATGCAAAGGATTCCCAACTTGATTTGAGTGCAGGGGCGGCGGTTAAAGTAACAAACATGTTGACGATCGCTGAGGTCTCCTTGTTTTCTGCACTTCGTTTGATAATTCCGACAGGATATTTGGTGAAGCACTTATTGCGGCGCTCGGGAGTAAAGGATTTAACCCGGTGATGCCTCAGGATCTGAGGGCTAAAAAATCTGTTTTGGATCCCCTATTTGCAAACGAAAACTCATCTGTTATTGACGAATTACAGGCGTACAACTCGTGGTGCATTGCTGCTGAAATATCAAAAATATCCAAAAGACATTGTCTGAAAGTCCAATTCAACTCGTCCGAGATTGCCGAAAAGATTCTCCTCAGTGGGCTGTTCTTGTTCAAACTCCATATCCCTGGCACATGTATGGAGAGGGTGTCCTATTATAATAATACTACATGCTACAGATTCTACAGGGTTGATGGACACGCGGTAGACGCGTGTTCTTGAGATTCATCGAACAAGGTATGTTCTATATGCTCTTCAACTGGTCATACATGGAAAACTTGTTCATCAAGCATTAAATGCTGCCTGAACTGCTCCAGTGACCACCACGCTCTCTCTGGAGTTTGCATGTTCCACGCAATGCACTGGAGTACAGGCGTAATTCTACCAAAACTTCTGCACTGTATTCGTCAACCACGAAATCCAACTTGTCAGTCAATGATAGCAAAAACTTTTCTTCTCCTGGGGCTGCCTCACTGACTTACACATGCATTGTGCTCGCCTTGTTGAATAACAATGAAGTCCTTAGCTCGTTTCTGAAAAACTTAAATTTGCTGTTTTCTGCTAACTCCCAGTCTCCCAATCGTCTTGGGAACTTTGAGCCCCCCTCGGTTGCGGTACCGCCCTTCGGGGGAGTCTGCATTAACTTCGCGTTGGGACTCCGGTGGAACATGGAAGCCACTACCACTACTACCTCGGTTGCGGTACCTACTCGCTCTACGTCTGAAAATCTCAACAGGAGGAATGAGGAGGACTGTGCCAGTGGAACTGCGAACGATCTATCCATCTTTTCGAATAGCTTGGCTCATGTCAGTCCTCGGGACGCTGCTCGGTGTCCCGCTATTCCTGTGCGGGCCAATGCTCAGATATACCCGGCTCCTGGGGGAGCGATTGCGACCGAGACTTTTTTTATTCCGAAGGATATAAGCAGCGCAAAGATCTAAAAGAAGAAGGGTGTTAAAGTTTGTGATGGATCTGACCAACTGAAGGCACGTCAGGAGAGTAACGCTATTGTGGTTAGAGGTAATGATATGTTGGTTGATAGGAAGGCATTTGCTCACCTGATTGATGCTTTGAGTGATGTTCCCTCAATAGGTATGGAGCTGAGTGACCGAGTTTGAGAGTTGCAAGTCCATGTCCAAGCCTTTGCTGCGTCAGAGAGTGAATAATGAACTTAGTTACAAATAGACAGTTTATTTGTTTGTTTTATTTTAATCTGAGATTTCTCTTACTAAATACTTTTGATGAGATGAATACTCTGCACGATATTGATCCTGATGAACATTACTACTTGGATGTGTGTGACTGTGCTTACTATGACTGTTCAGATTTCTCAAAAGAAATATCTTCTTTAACTTACTCACTGAACTTTTTTAGTATAAATATTCGATCTGCCGAAAAAAATCTGAAAGTCTACCGTTATTTTATTACATTAAAAATTAAATTCCCCGTTCTTGTGCTGACAGAGACCTGGGGCAGTGATGGTTGGCTGGACGTGATGACTACACTGCATATTACACTGTTAGACCTGACTGCAGGGGCGGGGGCGTCGCTGTGCCGGTCAGCTCTGACCTGCAGTCACGTCTGCACTCTTCATTAACGAGTTATACTGAATCATATGAGAGTTGTGGCGTTGGAGTGACTTTTTGTAACAGTATTCTGTGTTGGGTGTATACCATCCTCCATCGTCTCCTATGCTTCATTTCAGTAATGCATTACATGAAATGATAAATAACGATCTGATTTTGACTACTCGTTCTGCAATCGCTGGGGATTTTAACATCGATGTCAGTCTAGAATCTTGACCTCAGGATGGTAAGCAGCTGCCGATAATTTCTGTAGGCTTCATTTTCTTTCTGTTATTAATATTTCAACCCGCGTAACTGTGGATACCTCTACCACAATTGACCCCATTTGGACAAATTCGTCCCAGTTGTGTTGGTCGGGGGTGATTCTTGCTGACACTAGTGAACATTTTCCTACCCTCCTGATCCTGCCAAATGCGCTTACCTCCGAGTCCTCTAAAGTTGCAATTGAATTCCGTTCGCATTCTCCTACAAACTTGAATGATCTTCAATACAAACTAAGAACCTTTGTCGGTGAATTCCACAATTTCGCTATTTGTAATACCGAAACCCGCTGTAAAGTATTCATTGATAAATTTTACGAATTCAATAATCAGCATTGTCCTGTTAAAACTAAGCGAGTATCCCAGACGCGTGCGTCTAGTCCGTGGTTGACCGATGACTTTCTCCGCTGTGTGGCTGAGAAGCAACGCCTGTACGAGTTGCTCACCGATCCTGCTCTTGTAGATCAGGACAAGAAGTATAGAAATTGGGTTTGTGGACGCATCAGAAAAACTAAAGTGCAATATTTTCATGATTATTTTTTATCCCATAGAAATGACAGTCTCAGAATATGGAAGGGCATTAATAGTATTTTGAAAATGAATTTTAAAATGAAAACTGGATACAAGTTGGATGTCTACGGTGAGGAGAAGTCGCATGTTGATGTTGTTAATTTATTTAATGTGTACTTTACGGGGATTGCTGATGATCTTTCAACTAAAACTCCTCGTGAACATCGATCCTTTGCAATATGTGACTCCGCTGGTTAACTCTTTTGCTTGTTTCCCAACTGACTTTAGTGAAGTCTAAAATTATATGGTCTTTTAAAAACAAAGGATATCCTCTTTCATCAATCCTATCATTTGTTTATAAGTTTGTTTCAGATACAATTTCCCCGACCATTTCCGAACTTATTGACTATTCTTCTGTTGAGGGTGTATTTTCAGAATGGTTAAAAAAGGTTAGAGTTGTTCCAAACCATAGGAGTGGGGCAGCTAATTTAGTTTTTAACTATCGATCTATTTCCCTTTTACCTTTCCTGGGCAAAATATACGAAGAAGCAATGTCTACTCGCAATATTAAATTTTGGAATCATTTCAATCTAATATCTGCTTATCAGTTTCGATTTCATAAGGGGAAATTGACTGTTAAGCTATTCTTCAGTTTGTCAAGCGGGCTCACAAAGGCCTAAATTCCAGAAAATATCTTATAACAATATTCCTCGACTTTAGCATGGCATTCGTCACTGTTAAACATTGCATTCTTTTGAGAAAACTTGAGAGGTTGGGCATCCGTGGGAGCACCTTGCGATGGTTTGAGTCATATCTGAGTGATAGGGAGCAGGTTGTGAATGTTAATGGTGATACACCTGAACGTTGCTCCTCGACTGTGGGAGTGCTGCAGGGCTCCATTTTGGGCCCTTTATTATTTTTTCTGTACATCAATGACATGGCGAGTTCCTCTGCTGCACTCCAGTTGATACACTTTGCTGATGTTACAACTGCGCTGGTGGGGGGGAACATCTCGAGGGTCTTTGCAGTGCAGTTAACAGAGAGCTCCACAAAGTTGATCAGTGGTTTTGTTGCAATAAACTATCCATGAACAATTCTAAAACCTCCAAAATGATCATAACTAATAAATCTGACAACGTAGGCACCCCTTAGCAATAAGAAATGTTAATATCTCTATTGCAGGGTCGGCCAAATTACTGGGTGTATTTGTAGGTCTGCGAATCTCCTTCTCTGATCAAATTGATCATATCTGTCAAAAGATAACGAAAGCATGTGGTTTCCCAAGAAAATTGTCACCACTCGTTCCTGCGAGTGTTCTGCGTTCACTCTATTTTTCTCTTGTGTACCCTTATTTGCTCCATGCTAGTGAGGTTTGGGGCGCCTCTGCACAAACTAAACTGAATAGACTTCATTCAATTCAAAACAAATGTATGAGGCTTGTGATAAGGCTCGGGGTACATGGATATTCGTTTTATAGATCATTAATACTTCATTTTAGAATATTTTTATTTCTTATTTTATGGGCTCTATTATTTATCTTTGCCCTTTTTCATGGGGATCTATTTTGTATTAGTTATATAATTATGTACGGTTAGACGCCTGCAGGGGACCTGCTTGGTGGCGAGCGACAACTTCGCGTTGGGGCTCCGGTGTAGCTCGGAAGCGGCTACTGATCCTTCTACATTAAACATACTCAGAATCTACGCTAAACCTACTCTGTATCAACGTTAAACCTACTCTGTATCTACGTTAAACCTACTCGGTATCTAAGTTACACCTACTCTGAACCTACGTTAAACCTACTCTGAACCTACGTTAAACCTACGCTGAACCTACGTTAAACCTACTCTGATTCTACGTTAAACCTACTCCGAATCTGCGTTGAACCTACTCGTAATCTACGCTGCACCTACTTTGCCATTCTTAAATTGCCCTATGGAGGAGTCGGCATTAACTTCGCGTTGGGACTCCGGTGGAAGAGGGAAGCGACTACTACTACTTGTGATAAGTGACTTTATTAGTTCTGTTGAAGTTTATAAAAAACTCCATTTACTATCTTAAAGTGATATCTACAGATTATTCGTTCTAGTAAATTTTTTTCAGTCATACGTTCTAAAGTTGTGTGAGTGTGACCGTATGAGGGTATGAGGTACGCCTTGCCGTCGGCCACCCCCTTTCTGGGGATGCTGCCTAGTGTCTGTATCTGTACGTTCATGGAACAATGGAACAAATAAATTTTTTGCTGATAAAATATGTGGGAATAGAATAATTCAGGATTATAAAACCCGATTTAGTAGCTCGATTTATCTGAACTGTCCAGCTGTAACTGTTTCTAGGTTTTGTGCTTCGTTTGTGTATCGGGGTATAATGTTTTGGAATGATATCCCTCTTGAGCTTAAACAAACTCTTAATGTCTTTCATTTCAAACGTAGGCTAAAATATCTGATGTTGTCATAGCTATGTCCTTAGGAAAACATTCTCACATGCATTTTTAATAATCAATTTTACCTTTATTGGTCCACTGGCGATTGGAGGCAGTGTTTTTTTGCACCCATCACCGATGTTAGTATCAGCTTTGGCGTCAAATTCCTGGTCCCCCCTTAGACAATTTTGTTGTAATATCAGCGTTTTATTCTCCTACCTAAATTAAGTCTAAAGTATGTCATGTTTCAACTTTAAATTAGCTCTGTTCTCTCAGTTTTTATCTTTCATGGCTTTTTATTTAGCTTTGGATATGCGTATTCACTTTTTTATGAAATTTTGCGAGGCAGACTTGTACCTACTTCCTCATGCCCAAATGGTCTTCAAACTAGCTATGTGCTCATAATCAATGTTTTTTTTTGTTTGGTTTGAGTTGTCATCATTTTCTAGTGTCCTCCATGTACGATGGTAAAATTGATTTTAATACAAAAAATATAATTTAACTAGTCAATTTAATACATCGATTGTGTTAGAATTTCCTCTTGACCTGGACCTCACTATTCAACCTAGTATGAATAAGCTGCAACGACATCCTTTGTCAAACAAGATACCTCGTCGTTTTTAGATGTTTTTCAAAATATTTCTAGTATCTAGAAGTATCTAGTAGTATCTAGTATTCACATTAAACCAACGGTACTCTATTATTGAATGATAATATAGGATACACATTGAGTTTGCAAGCTCTACGGAATAAATAAGGCAACAGTTGAAAACAACAGAAAGACAAGTATGTTCAAATGTGTTATAGAAGTCACACTTGTGGATATGTTCCAGACCTATATACCTTTTGCTATTTTGGCGTCTCAGAAATGCGTTCAGGTATGACTAGAAAATGAAGTGTACAAGATCCAGAATTGTGTTGGGACCTACTTTCAGTTTTCCATAGACACAAATTGGCGTGTGATCCGTGAATAAAACCTCTACAAGGTGTTGTATAATTGGGACTCTGAGAGGAGCATCGTGTCATTGGTGTTACAATTCCAAAATGGCAACATTCGATAAATTTCCATACACCATCAGCACCTACAACATAACGTCAACATGGGTGCTTCGTCATCATTATTTACGACTATTTTCTTCATTGTTTTTTGTAATTCCAAATTGTGAACAACGATTGATTTTATTCATGAACGATTTTTTGTGCAACACAGAGTACTCTTTCCGAATCAGGGAGGAAAAGCAAAAGTATAAACAGGCTTTCACATTTCAGCTCCAATCAATGTTGATACAAATCGAAAAGTTAACAGCGATTATCCGTCCCACAGAAACTAACCGAATTAGTTAATGTCTCGGTCATGTGCATGGTTTACAGTAAATATATTAGGAAAAATATACGGAAAAATATACTATGGAATAGACGAAAATTTGTTTAAACTTACTACGTTGGTGCTCACTAGGACTGATATCAGAACGCCGGTGGAGATGGACCCTCTGGAGCAAATTTTATAATTTTCAAAGATTAATGGTCTGAACGTAACGAGACTAAAGGATTCAAACAATATTCTTGTTAGAGGCTATACTGACAGTGAACGAATGCTCAATTTCCGCTGAGCATTAGTGATCAATTTAGTAATGATTGATATAAGCCGATCATTTTTATATCAAAACACAAGCAAAAACTGTTCGGAAAGGAATA
>SDVV010006451.1:0-18449 GCA_016164225.1 Gammarus roeselii
AATCAAGAGCGCCCTCTAGCGAGCGCTTAAACGCAGATAATCAAGAGCGCCCTCTAGCGAGCGCTTAAACGCAGATAATCAAGAGCGCCCTCTAGCGATTGCTTAAACGCAGATAATCAAGAGCGCCCTCTAGCGAGCGCTTAAACGCAGATAATCAAGAGCACCCTCTAGCGAGCGCTTAAACGCAGATAATCAAGAGCTTCCTCTAGCGAGTGCTTAAACGCAGATAATCAAGAGCGCCCTCTGGCGAGCGCTTAAACGCAGATAATCAAGAGCGCCCTCTAGCGAGCGCTTAATCACCACCATCATCATTAATCGGAGAGAGTTTGGAGAGAGGAGAAAGTGCTTACCTTCCTCTAACGAGCGCTTAAACGCAGATAATCAAGACCTTCCTCTAACAAGCGCTTAAACGCAGATAATCAAAAGCTTCCTCCAACGAACGCTTAAACGCAGTAATTCCGACGTGTCATGACAATTATTGAGTCCCGCCCAATCTTGTGCTCACCTCAGAGAAGAATTTAATTTCAAAGTTCTGATTAGCAACGTTGAATTGAAGTCATTCTGGATACTGTCTGCTGTGATTAGAGGCGAATAAATAAATAAATTTAATTTTTCCGGATATTTAGTTCACAAGCGATTCAGCTTACGCTGCGTTGAAGTGTATCCTGGGATGACATTCAATTTAGCTCACCAGAGGTTCAATTAACATGTTAGCTGGTCATGTTTTCACGAGAAACATCTGCTAAACTACGTAAGGAGTGGACGGGTTGAGATGACAGAACTATTATGTTTTTCTCGCCCTACCCGTCTCCCTATCGAGGGGCAAGGGGAGGGGGGGGGATTTACCCACCTCCGAAGTCTCCCTTGCACGGCCCCTGCCAAGTTGTTAGAGCCGGTAAACTGTGCGCTCTATTTCTGTCTCTCTATGCTAACATCAGGCGCTGTGTAGCTGCCCACGCCCGCCTGTGGGACTGGCTGGAGAATTGCTTCAACTAACGCATGTTAATGGACAGAAGGTGGCCGCCGAGTCAGGCAAAGCAGAATATCTGAATACTTTTCATGCATTTTGTCCAAGACTTCATCAGGGGAATTGGACAGAGTAATGACAAAATGTGTAATTTCAACCATGAAAAGCTGACATTGCAACAGCCACAAAATGTTGTAAGTTATCAAAACCCCACTAAGCGCATCACGACGTTTGTGTTGCATGGAAAAGCCGATCATTTCATCTTAAAATTAACGGGAGGTAATCTTTGTCAACAATCACTCTTCAGTATTACAGTCATCAATATTCAAATGGCTCCACCTCTACAATCTGAGGGGGTCGATCACAATCACCGCCACTTGCCTGCTCAAGCACAACATCAATAACATGTTTGGTCCTGGGTCGGGCAAGTACAAGTCTGGGCTTTCTATGCAAGCTAAACTGTCCTTCAACATTGCCTATAGCTGCGATGGGGGGGGGGAGGTATTTCACTTCATTCACAAGCAGTTATCTTTGTACCACGTTAGGTTTCCGTCATGTGCTTCATCATCTATGAAGGTTGTTCATCCATTGAGTCGAAAGACGTGATCTGAAAGAAAAATTAACGCTTTTCTTGCATTGTGTAAGTGCAAGCAATGTAATGTGTTCAGTTGGAAATTAGTTATTTAATTGACCGAAAGCTAAATATTTTTCTCCACTGGTAACAATGCCTTTCCAATTTAAATAGTTTAATTGCAAATATTAGAATCTTTCACGATACATTTCCAGAATATCCTCTCCTTCACTTTCATTTGCTCCTCTGTAGTGAAGCACTTCACTGCGAATGCACTGCTACCAGTTGTCGCTGCCTGAATTTTGTGGCCCGTAATGCATCCCTGGTATCTGCCCCAGTTGGCACTGCCATCACATTACAGACAGTGTCATGGCCACACTACCCGTTGTATTTCGGGCACACACGAGGGTTATTCTGCGCCGTGTTTACATCGTAGCGTTATTTTGGATGAGAGGGAAGGTGTTGCAATGCGACCACGTGCTGCTGTGTTATAAGAGCATGGGGGGGGTGGGGTTAGGGAGATGAGTGTTATGACTCTCATGGATCCCAGCATTACACCGCACTTCCCCCAAAGGAGGTGAAGGGAGCGGTTAATCACACCAAGTGGTTGGGAAGAGCTTGAGAGCTTTAATCCTCGTTCAAAGTTATGAAGCATCAACAACATATCCTAAAGGCGCCTGCACCATGAATTTAGTGATGATTGTAAACAAGAGTGTCTAATGATACTGACGACATGTCTAATGACAGTGTCTAATGACACTGACGACATGTCTAATGACAGTGTCTAATGACACTGATGACATTTCTTATAACATTGTCTAATGACACTGATGACATGTCTAGTGACATTGTCTAATGACACCGACGACATGTCTAATGACAGTGTCTAATCACACTGACGACATGTCTAATGACACTGATGACGTGTCTAGTGACAGTGTCTAATGACACTGACGACATGTCTAATGACATTGTCTAATGACACTGACGACATGTCTAATGACATTGTCTAATGACACTGACGACATGTCTAGTGACAGTGTCTAATGACACTGACAACATGTCTAGTAACAGTGTCTAATGACACTGACGACATGTCTAATAACATTGTCTCATGACACTGACGACATGTCTAATGACATTGTCTAATGACACTGACGACATGTCTAGTGACAGTGTCTAATGACACTGACGACATGTCTAATGACAGTATCTAATAACACTGACGACATGTCTAATGACATTGTCTAATGACACTGACGACATGTCTAATGACATTGTCTAATGACACTGACGACATGTCTAATGACAGTATCTAATAACACTGACGACATGTACAGACACAAGGAAAGCCTGTGTTGACGACATTGACTTGACCAAAAAAAAACCGTCTGACTTCTCTGATCGTGGAGTTAACATTATCGATGTTGGGGTTGTGGAGGGTGGCGCACTAATATTGAAGATGACGCTGGCCCTCTAACATCGATGACGATGACGGGGTAGTGATACTACTAACGACCATGTCTACTAGCATTGACGATAGAATTGACTCTCTATAATTAATGAATTTGTTGATGAAACACTATTATCAAATTTGTTCGCTGGTACAATAACATTGCTTTCATTACCAGGAGCTCGCAAAAATGTATTTCACTATCAAAAGACAACAAAGATTGAATTTATCTTCGCAGACACATCAACATTGATTTTGTTATCGAAAACAAACTAACGTTGATTTTATTATCGCAAGGCTACTAACAGTAAATTCATTTTTCGAAGACACTTCAACATTGATTCCATTACCGTAAGCTCACTAGCATTGATTTTGCTGTCATGCACATTGATTTCAAAATTTAAATCAGTCCTACTTTATAGATCATCAAACACGCTGATTTATATTGTTATTCACCGACAAATAAAACCTATTCAGTAGATAGTTTTACGCGCATCGTGCCGAGTTCGTTCCAGAGTCTTACCTCGAGCGCGTTGTTCTGCGCGTAGACTGTCGAGGAGGAGGTGATCTCGGGGTTATTGCCACTCCTGTAGGAGGACTTGGTGTAAGTCAGCGAAGTGGAAGGCATCGTGAGAGGGTGTTTAGCTGACCTAAGCTCACTGGATTGTAAGAACTCTACTGCCTCGGTTCGCCGAGATCCTGGTTAGTGAGAGTCGAATGGTGTCGTGACGGCCCGCACTGTTGCTGTGACCACGACCAACGAAGCACCGAGAAAGGGGGCAAGTTACCACCGCTGAGGTTTGGCTGGTACGCGCTAGGGAGGCTGCACGGCACTGCTACCTCTGTGGTAACCCCACCTCTTGCGCAGACAGTATTTTGGGAGGTATTTCTGGCGACTGGGTAAAGGGTGGTGGGAGGAATCGATGGGTGGTGGGTGGTTGGTATGCAGGGGTAGGTACGCGTGTGAGTGTTTTTAATCGGATGGTACAAGTGAGGATGAAGGGGGATTGGTATGGGAGTACCGAAATATTATATTCTATGGGTATTAACGGTTTGGGGGATAACATACTGCTGAGAGCTTTGCGGAAAAGTAGCAGCTGAAGGCTGCTTTTTCGCACGGGAGTAAAGTTAGGGAATAGATTCCAGTAGAAGTGAGGACGAGGCAGGGTCGCCTCGTCTTTCTTCTTTTAATGTGTATGGTTGAAGTGGTTAGGAAGGCGATCGAGAGTATTCAGTGTCAATGTTCAGAGTTAGTAGGAGCAAACGAACATAGTAGGCAGAGGACTCAATTGCTGTTAGTGGATGATGCGGAACTCGTGATAGGAAAACATGTGCAGGCTGATGGCAGAGTTTGGTAGGGTAAGTTAGATCTTGAAGCTGCGAAGTAATGTGGGAAAGTGCATAGTACTGATATACTCGTGGATATGACGATACAAGTGGAATGACTGCTAGCCTAACTTGAAAGTGTCTGGCAGATCTGTAAGGCTTCAAGGACATATTCGTGCGTGCGGCTAAAAGTGTAGCATGGTAGCGGAGGTGAGCTATAGAGTGAAAAATGGTGGGATGTGTTCGCTGCAATGAAAAGCCTTGATTCGGGAAACTACACATTGAGGGGGAGTTTCCCAACAGGGCGGTTTGTGGCAGGGACGTGAGTAGTTTAAGCGGCTGAAAGATGTTTACGAAGAAGACAGGAGGGATCAGGACGATTGGCATCAGGATTGTGAATGTGCGAATCAGAACCAATCAAATGAGCAGAGTGAATGGTGAAATAGGTGATGAATGCAGATGTGGGAGGGAGAAACTAAGAAGGAGAGCAAAATACGATTTGATGAACGACGCGAAGAGTGTATGGAATGGCAGAGGTTATATTGAGAAGGAAGAAAGAGTTCAGGAAAAGATCGAAGCAAAGGATAATAGTGAATGGATACATTTGACGCCGCCTTACAGAGCCTTCCAGGTGTTTGCTGGCTTTTCTGAGACGTGAGGGGGTAAACCAGTGAAAGCTTTCGGGTCCTCTTGCCAACATCTGCGTCTCGCTCTCTACCCAAAGTGAGTGGACGGAGGCCCTTAAGCCCTTTTACACTAGGTAGCTAAGAATTGTATGTGTGTAATCGCTCGAGGCTGAGTGCAAGGATGTCCTACCGTTGACCGTCCGTGCGCTTCGAGTAGGCTGTTGCGTCTCTTTGTCTATGGTCGTTACAGGGATACAAGGGATGCAGTGCTTTCCATCATTAGGAGAGTATCATAGGAGGGGATGAGCTGGAATATAAAAAATTGAATTATTACTCATCCACAAAATTGGTGAAGATAGCTTGACTAAATCTAAGCACTTGTGAATTGATTACTATCAAGCAAAGTCTCAATATGACGAGGCGTTGGTGGTTTCATGTGTCAGTCTGACTTGTCTGAGGCGTCAGAGTGACTCGTAGAGAGCGTCGATGAACGCGAGCTTCGCTTTATTTCATTCTCAAGCATTCACCATCTTTCCTCCATACACATTTGAAATGGACCATAAGTATAATATAGTTAATCAACTATGAGTCATTGTTGTGTAATGTGCCCCTTGTTAATATGAGTAAGGCAGTTCATGACGCCCCTTGTTAATATGAGTAAGGCAGTTCATGACGCCCCTTGTTAATATGAGTAAGGCAGTTCATGATGCTCCTTGTTAATATGAGTAGGGCAGTTCATGATGCCCCTTGTTAATATGAGTGAGACAGTTCATGACGCTACTTGTTAATATGAGTAAGGCCGTTCATGATGACCCTTCTTATTATGAGTAAGGCAGTTCACGATGCCCCCTGTTAATATGAGTGAATCAGTTCACGATGCCCCTTTTTAATATTAGTAAGGCAATTCATGACGCCCCTTGTTAATATGAGTAAGTAGTTCATGACGCCCCTTGTTAATATGAGTAAGGCAGTTCATGACGTCCCTTGTTAATATGAGTAAGGCAGTTCATGACGCCCCTTGTTATATGAGTAGGGCAGTTCATGACGCTCCTTGTTATTATGAGTAAGGCAGTTCATGACGCCCCTTGTTAATATGAGTAAGGCAGTTCATGACGCCCCTTGTTAATATGAGTAAGGCAATTCATGATGCTCCTTGTTAATATGAGTAGGGCAGTTCATGATGCCCCTTGTTAATATGAGTGAGACAGTTCATGACGCTACTTGTTAATATGAGTAAGGCCGTTCATGATGACCCTTCTTATTATGAGTAAGGCAGTTCACGATGCCCCCTGTTAATATGAGTGAATCAGTTCACGATGCCCCTTTTTAATATTAGTAAGGCAGTTCATGACGCCCCTTGTTAATATGAGTAAGTAGTTCATGACGCTCCTTGTTAAAATGAGTAAGGCAGTTCATGACACCCCTTGTTAATATGAGTGAGGCAGTTCATGACGCCCTTTGTTATAATGAGTAAGGCAGTTCATGACGCCCCTTATTATTATGGGTAAGGCAGTTCATGACGACCCTTGTTATTATATGTAGGGCAGTTAATGACGCCCCTTGTTAATACGCGTAAGGCAGTTCATCACGCCCCTCGTTAATATTAGTAAGGTAGGTCATGACGCCCCTTGTTATTATGAGTAAGGCAGTTAACTAAGGGATTCAGTAATTCATTATGTCCGGTCTATTGTTCTGTTAACATATTTTTTAACATTTCTGTGAGTTTTATTATTATTTTTTTTTGCAGCATTTCATTGTTTTTATCTAGTTGTTGGGTTCTGCATTGGATTGCCTCCCCGTCCAGCCCCACCCACCATGCATGACCCCCTCGTATCAGAAGCCGGACAGCAGCTTCCTCGTCACTGCCCCCCTTCCTTTCCATCATAGTAGGCCTAGTCCCGTATGCCGCTCTAACGTTATTGTTGTAGGCAAAGGCTGTGAGAGCCGGCCGCTGGTTAATGGTGACTGCTAATATTTCCTTGCTGCCGCTTGCTTTGTTGATGCTGTAATTCTATTGTTACTGGAGCAATTGCTACGGCAATAACGTGGTTTCTGCTCGAGTGCCTGTTTGTTGTACTGCAGCTATTTCGTGAGACCGTGGTACTGCTGTTCACTTTTGTTGTGATTACTATTTCTAGAGTTTGTGTGGGATAGACATACTTACACCGTCCAAATACTATCGAGTTTTCATATAATTTATCTTCCACTATATTTAGTTGTTACAGCTGTTTTGTGTCCGCTTCATCGATGTTCAGTGCACTAAGTGAATTACTTTAAACACCACGTCAATGGTGGTATTGCAAAATGATATGTCCTTTAATGAAGTGCCGATTCATTCGCTGCTATTTGACGATAGGCAACATTACAATTTCTAATTTATTGACAAGAGCTGAGAAGGACAACACAAGAGCTGAGAAGGACAACACGAGAACTGAGAAAGACAACACAAGAGCTGAGAAGGACAACACAAAAGCTGAGGAGGACAACACAAGAGCTGAGGAGGACAACACAAGAGCTGAGAAGGACAACACAAGAGCTGAGAAGGACAACACAAGAGAATAACAAGCTTTAAAATGTAATCAAACAATCCCACCTTCGAACCTGCTGCGAGAAGGCCAGAAGAGCAACGAAGAATGCATTAATTAAAGTTAATGCGACAATCTAGGAAAAGAGGTACCGTTTCACTCGAGATTTAATTGATACCGTTTTTGATTTTTCGCAGCAGCAATCAGTGAGTATCTTAGTTACTTTTATCATCGATGTTGCTGACTAAAACTTTCTTGTGACTTCAGAATGCTGAAGCTGTTATGGGGACAGTTTCTGCTGCAGCCGTTACGGTCACAGCCTCTGCTGCAGCCGTTACGGTCACAGCCTCTGCTGTAGCCGTTATGGTGACAGCTTCTACTGTAGCCGTTATTGTGACAATTTATGCTGTGGCTGTTATGGTGACAGCTTCTGCTGTAGCCGTTATTGTGACAACTTATGCTGTGGCTGTTATGGTGACAGCTTCTGCTGTAGCCGTTATTGTGACAACTTATGCTGTGGCTGTTATGGTGACAGCTTCTGCTGTAGCCGTTATTGTGACAACTTATGCTGTGGCTGTTATGGTGACAGCTTCTGCTGTAGCCGTTATTGTGACAATTTATGCTGTGGCTGTTATGGTGACAGCTTCTGCTGTAGCCGTTATTGTGACAACTTATGCTGCGGCTGTTATGGTGACAGCTTCTGTTGTAGCCGTTTTAGTGACAGCTTCTGATGTGGCTGTTATGGCGCCAGTTTCTGCAGTAGGTGATATGGCAACAGCCTAAGTTATAATAATTATTACCCCAGCTTCTACTGTAAAGGTATGACTGTATATATTCTTTGCTGACATGCATGCACTTAACAGACGATAGGAGAAATTACATGTTTTTCACACACCTCTTTACAAAGGGAATTGCCGCGTCGTCTCGTACGGCCACCTGTCACTGCCACCTGTCTCTGCCACCTGTCACTGCCACCTGTCTCTACCACATCCAGCTCATGCCATGATTTGACGTCATCTACATATCACAAGTCATACTACAGCCCCATTCCCCTCTACCCCTCTTCTCTCCTGCCTAGCCGCTCCTCCCCCATTCTCACCATCTGCGAGCGAGTCTCTGCAGGGCTCTCTCAGCCTGTCTTCCTAATATGGAGAAAGGTTCGGTAACACCGGGGTTGGGGAGGCGTCTGACTTACCACTACATCGCTCCTCATCATCTCCCTCACAGAGAGAAGGCCACCTCCCCCCGTATGAATAGTCATCAACACCTCCCGCCATTCCCAGTTCACCTCTCTCCCACTACACCCGAATGGCTTGATGGTATGGAGAAACCGGGAGGTAGCCAATTCTCATTTGTATCTCCATGCCGTCTTTCTCTTCGTTGATAGCTCCATCTAGAAACTATCATGGCAAATTATAGAAATGTATTTCCGTTCATCTCATATTGTAATAGGGACATTGAATAAATATATGTCTCATTATTCATGAGTGCAATATCTGGAAGAAAAAAAAATTGTGTGGATAAACAGTTGAATGTCAGGAGAGAAACCAATGCGAACACGCATCCAAAATACTCATTTATGGCTTTTGATTATAAATGATTAGGCAATCAGAAGGCCAAAATGTGAACCTTGAATACCAACCTAACTGTTCATTATGTGAACCTTGAATACCAACCTAACTGTTCATTATGTGAACCTTGAATACCAACCTAACTGTTCATTATGTGAACCTTGAATACCAACCTAACTGTTCATTATGTGAACCTTGAATACCTACCTAACTGTTCATGCGAATTGAAGGCACTGGTGGACCTCCGGACACATAATTGCTTACTCATCATTTCCGCATATGCCCCTCTGCCACTCCCCCACTGCGGGCACTCCCCCCTTGGCTCCCCCCTCGATGAGACACGCACACCGGCCGGGTTGGCAGAGTCGTGCCGGGCTCTAGTCACCTGGCGGTGTACAGTCGCATCCACTAGACTAGCGCCTCTCCTGTACAATTCTGCGAGAGAATTTATCCCACTTCTTAGGATACGCAATGTAAACATTTCGATGAAATGTTATTGACGAATGTAATTTCTCAATGTCATCTTTAGTTTATGCGAATTGATTTTATTGTTATTGGAGATTAAGTAGCATTGAAAACATTTCTTTGGGGATAAAGTTGATCGTACGATTTTATTTTGAGAAAACTACCGGCTATGCAATAGGCAGGATCGTTGTGCAGTTTACGACTGGGAATTAAAATTGTTTGACGATAAAATTTTAGTAGAATTTCATAATTTAATTCCCATTTGAAAAACTAGTTAACAAATGGACGTAGCAATTGTGATTGGCATTTGAGGTTCATATGAGATACCGAGTTCTGCATTTGGTATGCACTATCACTTGTATAGATAAAGAGATGAACAATTTTTGGTGCACTTCAGATCCTGAAACAGACAATTATATATGATCATTTCGAGAATAAAATTGCGACAGTTGCCAATTATTACATTCAGTAAATCGATCATTTTTCGCCACGTACGTTTATAAGCTGTGTAAAATTCTAAACGTCGATTTAATTTAGACGTTTTTTTGGGCATATGACTGTGACCAAAACACATTGAGCTGAATCACTCGTTGGAAATTGTTGTTGGAATCTTGAGTTATTATTGCGAAGATGCCTCCACCATTTAGTTCCCAAGGCACCCAAAGGTTATGAATTCAGTTAAATTAATCGCATGCTATTTTTTTTTATACTGTACTTTAAAGGCATCAAACCAGACCTCCCGCTATGTGTGTACATATCTATATACGTTTCATAAATAGTATACTGCCATATAACGTGACACTCCCATTGATACAAAAATAAATTAAACATCATTTCGATGCTGGTCCTTGTTTCCGTCCCAATTCCAGCATCCCATCTTAGGTACAGGGTTCAAGATTTCAGATCAATAATACAGATGCTTTAATGACGTCGAAGCCTCAGATGTCTCCTCAGGTCTCTGAGTCAGTTTCCCCTCAGATCCTATCTGATGGTCCCGCCTATCATTACCTGATGATCTCGCTTATCCTTGCACGCACTCCAGACTGATTGAGCATGTCTATTCATTTTATTGTTCGATAGGAATTCTATGTGTATTTATGCATATGTATGTACTGTTTCATACGTAATCTGGATATATATGTTTCCCCGTGTATATGCATGCACTCTGTTACCGGGCCACAAAAAACATAACACCGATTTGTTTATGAATGCATGCAAATGTAATTATATTTCTTTCATGTCCGTTTGTTATGCCAGTGATTCTCTAACTCGCATATAGTCCCCCATACCGTCACACTCTTTGCTATTCAATTAATGGGGCTGTGGGTTTGAATTATAAAATTCATAATAATTACTATGCAAAAGAATTCAATGTCAAATCGCTACACCTCATCTCATTAGGATATAATGCATACACATTGAGCCCCTTATCTCATTAAGATATGATGCAAACATATTGAGTACCTCAAACCTGCCTCGATAGCTCCTTCGTCGTGACGCGTTGTGGTGCTCAATGTTCCACACACCACTCGCGTACGAAGGAACCTTTTCAAGTTGATTTTATATTATAATAATGATACTTTCTCTTTTATTTTCGTCAGTGATCGGCTCTCTGTCTCGCATGGGCCCACTCATACCGTCGCATTCTTTGCTACCCAACGAATTAGGCTGCACTGATCAATTAGCGATTCCCACTCTAACTAATTGTTATATAAAAGATCTCCTTGTCAAATCGCAACACCTTATGTCAACAGAGTGCAGTGCATATTTACTGTGTGTGTACATTAAAACTTACCCTGCAGCTCTCTCGTCATGACATGTTCAGGCAATAGTCGTGTTCGTATGTCCAGCTAGGATAGTAAAATGACTCCCTGCCGCTCACACACAGCTCCAATTCCTTAGTCATATCATCTGTGTATGGATAAACTTTTTTATTATTTATATTAATTTTATTTATTTATTTACTTTCCGTTCCCATTCACGGGTTCCTCTCCAGATATTTTTTTCTAACCCCTATCATTGTTATCACTTTTGTACACATGTTTGTATCTCACTTCCTTGTATCTGTTTCTCCTATCAGGTATGTTCTTCAGGTCTCGGTTCTGTTTGACTATCCATCTCCTTCACGGTAGCAAGCAGTCGCTGTAAAAAGGCGGTCATGCCTTGATTATGGATCTGTATTGAAGACCCCTTGGGGACGACCTCAACAAAGAAGACAGAATCTTGATTCCAGAACTATATTCAGCACCTCATGTGGAGGAAATGTGTACGAATAGACGTGTTAACATACACCTTTGAATGCAAAACTAGATTCAGTTGCCTTCTTCATTTGGAGAACATGTGATTGATTGTTTTTTAGTGAACACTAATGGAAGCATCAAAATATTGCCGAGATGCTCTAGCAAATGTTTACATTTTCAAATGTAATCCATGTAGTGCAGTTCACTGCATTTCCAAAAAAAGATGGATTACTTGATGTCAAGTAGTGTTGTAATTCGTTTCTTGATGTCAAGTGGTGATGTAACTCGGTTCTAGATGGCAGGTCTCGGGTCGTCTTTGTGATGTCAAGGGATGCAATGGCTTGTTTTCCTGGTGCTGCCTCAGCGCTATTGAGTTATTTCACCTGAGACCGGAAGATGGTAACCCTGTCTGTCTAGCTGAATGGTGTCGAGATATTTGCCTAACATCCTTAATCGTTTAAATTCTCGTTTAGGTGATGTCAGGAATGCAATTGTAATTATTATTTAGGAAAGCTTACTTGATGATGACTGGGAAACTTGCACGCCTACCAGCCAGGCTTAGTTGCCATCTTTGTTTAGTTGTATCGATGTCTCTGAGTATCATCCGATACTCAGATGATACTTTTGGTGTAGTTGTATTAGTGTCTCTGAATATCATCTGAGTGCGGTTACATCAGCTTCCGGCACATGAAACGCTTGCGAAGCCACCTGCCCACGTCAAAGTGCTTCCTTTGTTAAATCAGACTTCGATCAGATCGGGAAATCGAACTTCTACATAAACGACAATACATCATACGAGAGCGTAGAGCAAACCAAAGCACAGTATGACAGACAGGATTACATCGATGCTAAGCTATACAGCGTTTAACTTTGATGGTAACTATAGTCGTTGTTGATGTGTTACGACTTTATTATAACGACTCTTATCTCATATAAATTTGAGGGTGCAAACAGTGATTGCAGACGCGTAATACGGACTACTCTTGTCACCTATCATGTGAAGGACAAAAAAAGAGTGATTGTAGAGCATAACAACTTTCGATTCTTTTATCGCATCAATTGTGAGTGTAAACAATGCGAGTAGATATGTAGCCACATATGACTCTTTTCTCGCATCAATTGTGTAAAAACAGTGGGAGTAGACATGAAGCCACTTATGACTCTTTTCTCGCATCAATTGTGAGTGAAAACAGTGAGAGTAGACGTTAAGCCACTTATGACTCTTCTCTCGCATCAATTGTGAGTAAAAAAAGTGACAGTAGACGTGTAGCCTTTTATGACTCTTTTCTCACATCAATTGTGAGTAAAAACAGTGAGAGTAGAAGTGTCGCCACTTATGACTCTTTCCTCGCACCAATTATGAGTAATAACTGTGTGAGTAGACGTGTAGCTATTGTTGACTATTTTCTCGCATCAATTGTGAGTAAAAATAGTGAGGGACGACGTGTAGCCACTTATGACTCCTAAAAGTCATCATCTTGAGGGTAATCACACCCATAGTAGACGTGTAGCCACCTATGACTCTTCTCACTCATCATCTTGAGAGTAATAACAGTGATAGTAGACGCATCGCCACTTATGACACTTTTCACTCATCATCTTGAGGGTAATAACAGTGAGAGTAGACGTGTAGCCACTTATGACTCGTTTCATTCATCACCGTAAGGGTAATAACAGTGAGTGTAGACGAGTAGCCAATCGTGACTCATTTCACTCTTCATCTTGAGGGTATTAACAGTTATTGTAGACGCGTAGCCACTTATGACTCATTTTACTCATCATCTTGAGGGTAATAACAGTGAGAGTAGATGTGTAGCCCCTTATGACTCTTTACACTCATTATCTTGAGGGTAATATGTATGTATGTATAGACATACAGCCGTTTCCCCCTAGTTAGGAGGGTGGCTATGTTAGGCTGACATAGAGGACGGAGGCGCTCAATCTACCCGCCACAAGACCGCCGTGTCGATGCCGAGGCTCGAACTCGCGACATGCAGCACCAGAAGGCTGACACTGCAGTCGGACACGCTAACCATTCAGCCATGACGGCCTCTGAGGGTAATAACAGTGATAAATGACGTGCAGCACCCTGACTCGTCTCACTCATCATATCGAGAGTAATAACAGTGATAGTACACGTGTTTCCCCCCTATGACTTTTTTCACTCATCATCTTGACGGTAATAACAGCGAGAAAAGACTTGTAGCCACTTATGACTTTTTTCACTCATCATCTTGAGGGTAAAAACAGTGAGGGTAGACGCGTCGCTACATATTGACTCTTTTCACTCATCATCTTGAGAATAATAACAGTGAGAGTAGACGTGTAGTCACTCATGACTATTTTAATCCATCATGTTGAGGGTAATAACAGTGAGAGTAGACGTGTAGTCACTTATGATTCTTTTCATTCACTATCTTGAGGGTAATAACAGTGAGAGTAGACGTGTAGTTACTTACGACTCTTTTCATTCAGCATCTTGAGGGTAATAACAGTGAGAGCAAACGTGTAGCTAATTATGACTCTATTCACTCATCACCTTGAGGGTAATAACAGTGAGAGTAGACGTGTAGCCACTTATGACTCTTTTCATTCATCATCTTGTGGTTAATAACAGTGATAGTAGACGTGTAGCCACCTATGACTCTCTTCCCGCATCATCTTGAGGGTAATAACAGTGAGAGTAGACAACATGTGGCAGCTTATGACTCTCTACACTCATCATCTTGAAGGTAATAACGGTGAGAGGAGACGTGTAGCCCCTTATAAATCTTTTCATTTATCATCTTGTGGGTAATTACAGCGATAGTAGACGCGTAGCCACTTCTGACTCTTTTCACTCATCATTATGAGAGTAATAATAGTGATTGTAGACGTGTAACGACCTACGACTCTTATCACTCATCATCTTGAGGGCAATAACAGTTATAGTAGAAGCGTAGCCCCTTAGGACACTTTTCACTCATCAATATGAGGGTATTAACAGTGATCACACACACGTAGCGACTCATGACTCATATCACTCATCATTTTGAGGGGGATAACAGTGATAGTGGACGGGTTGTCCCTTATGACTCTTTTCACTCATCATCTTGAGGGTAATAACAGTTATAGTAGACGTGTAGCCATCTATGACTCGTCTCACTCGACATCTTGAGGGCACAAACAGTGTTAGTAGACGTGTAACCACTTATGACTCTTTTCACTCATCACCTTGAGGGTAATAACAGTGTTAGTAGACGTGTAGCTACTTAAGACTCTTTTCACTCATCATCTTGAGAGTAATATGAGCAATAGTAGACGTTTAGCCACTTACGACTCATTTCACTCATCATCTTGATGGTGGAGTAAACGAAAGCAAATATTTAGGCAATCGGTTGGGGGAAGTCCGAGCTCACTATCCCAGCTGTTCATGGAGAGAGATCAGAATTTTTAATGCCGGCATAGGAATAGTTTTATCCACATAGCAATGTAACTTATTAGTCTGTTATAGGCTAACAAGAGGATTTAGCCCTAAATATTCAGCAATGTGTTATATGAACAGCAGAAATGACTAGATGAAAAAATATATATTAACTTCGAACAAACATTTGGCGGTCTAGAAAACTTTAATTTTTTATCGAGTTCTTCAATGTACCGACACGGCTTGGGGTCAAAAAACAACTATGATTATATCAAGTGAGATTAGTTTTTGCGGGTCACCTTTGAAGCATTCTTCTTCAGATCAAGATGGGCTTGTAATGGTTGAGCAAGAGATAGTTGAATGATTGGAAATCCTTCCTCAATAAATGAAGCAGATAAGGGTTGTTCAGGAACTCGCCGCACCCTAATGGAAATAACCATCCTCTGCATTGGTGACGGGGATCTCGACTGTTCTTTTTTATTGTGATGAAAAACACAAATAAGGAAACACTATCAATTAAAATGTCCCGCAAAAAAATATTACTCGATACAGTCATGATGTGACGGTTCAAAAACAAGTTATGCATTTGCTAGAAATTTGTTCAGTAATCGTCAGGCCACGAAGAGGTATCCTTTATACACTATCTGAATGCGTAGACCGATGTTCTACTTCAGAACTATCCCTCTTGCTATCGAAAGGCAACTTAGTTTGGGCTAATAGGTCTGTTGTTGTCTTCCTACACTTGTAAGCTTTACATGAATCGACGTAAATGACAATTAACTAACCCTAGAGATCATATCCACTTCCAGAGTCGCTGGAATGATTCTAGAGGTTCAACCAAGTGCAGTTTTAGAAATATTGCGTCATAATTTCATTTCTGCTATTTTTTTTTGTTACATTTAACATTTACACGTGATAAATCTGGAGTGAAAAAGATTATAATACTCAAAGTATAGGTTTTAGTGAACTCTGTGACTTCTCATCCGAGTATTCTCTTCTAACAGTGAACTACCTGACGCAACAATCACTGCTCATCTGAATTTAATAAATCCGCTCACTGAGGTCACTATCACCACTCACTAACGACACTATTACCGTCCACTGTCGTCACCTGAGGTCACTATCATCCCTCTCTGACGTCACTATCACCGTCCACTGACGTCCCTATCATCACTCACTCACGTCACTATCGCCGGTCACTAACATCATTATCACCGCTCACTAACTTCACTATCACTACTCACTGACATCCCAATCAACGCTCTCAGTCGTCACTATCACCGCTCACTAAAGTCATTATCATCGCCCATTGACGTCACTATCACCGCTCACTGACGTCACTATCACCGCTCACTGACGTCACTATCACCACTCACTAACTTTATTTTTACTGTTCACTGACGTCTCAATCACCGCTCACAGTCATCACTTTCACGCTCACTGACGTCCCTATCATTGCTCACTGACGTCACTATCACCGCGTAATCGCGATTTTGTAGAGGCAATATTGCTTGTAATAATAAACGTATTGTTTCAAAAACATTCAAGTTACTTTCTTTCTCTTTGATGTTTTACATTCCTTTATCATCGAAATAACCAGCTTGGTTTTTGCTATGCCTTCGAAGTAGCGATACAAAATGTATCAACAATCCCAGCGCAGTCGTATAGGGTGGCTACATTCCATTTGTGATGTTTCTTCCGCCAGGCCAATATTTACTGTTCAGTTCATAATCCGTTCCTCTACTGAACTTCAACCTAAAAACAAGCTGTATTTTTGTCGTCGAATTTTGTTATTCGACACCCAGTTTCTTTTTTTTATAGTTTACGAAAAGAAAGAATGAATCTTTTACCGGTTGGTGGAGCTGGTATTTCAGTATTTTTTTTTGTCATTCCATGTAAACAAGTGAGCGAAAATACCATAAACTGTTGATTTGTATAAAAGGCTTTGGAAACACGTCTTTTCCTAAGGGTGCCCAATAGGTTCCTGAGGGGCACCGATAAGATGAAAATTTATAATCGATATGACAGTGTCAAGTTATGACAATTTTTATTTCATCGGATATTATTTATTTGTCTGACATTGAAAAGTAAATGAAATGTTAAAACCAAGAATTGCTTGATGAAAACTTTATTCATGTAAATACATAAACTTCAGAGAGAGGATACTCCAACATAAGAGTGAAGCTCAGAACACAACAGAATTGGGTTGGGGTGCCCTCCGACCCACCGAAACCTCTCCCCAGCTCACCAATCAACCGCCGATCTTCCTCACGATCCACGCAGTTGACTCGTCATACACCCTCGTTGTCTCTAAGGCCATGGGGTCAAATTAGGCCTGTCTCATCAAAGCACCAACTTTCTGCGCTTAAACATTTCTGCCTCTGTAACGGCGGAACTGGTTGCAATCGCGGCACCTATAAGCTACTCTACATTTTATTCGTTTGGAAACCTTATCTGTACAAGGCGATGCTCCTTGAGGAGCCTTTTGGTTTGACTCCCATCTTGGTTGTAAGCCGCCTTAAGGTGTTCCAACTGATATCGGGCGGATGCTATGGTTCTTTGTCACAAGAACGCTAATAGAAACTCAGAAGACGGCGGTAAAAATAAATTCTCCATTGACTTTGTTACCTGACGACTAACCTTAGTAGCTATAGAGATCAACCTACCTGTTCGGCGTGCTCAATACTGGGTCATTGAAGACATCAATAGGTGAAGCTGAAAAGTCTGACCCATGCCTGTAAGTTTCAATTTTCGAGAGTTTCTCATGGCAATTTCTATATAGCATCTGCAGTTAGTATAACTACCTCTTTAGCAGTTTTGGCCTAGACTATTATCCTACTGCGGCATCTTGAGATGTAGCTAAGTCCAAATACCCAGTAAATAAGGGTCACGTTGCCTGTTCGCCCTCGCTGGCCGGCCTCGACAATCATCACAAAGCCAGATCAGAAGATGATCGGCTGGAGCCCTTGTTAGACCCGCGGAAGTGAGTTGGAAACAACACTCGCACTGACTACAGCCCTCGCACTGACAACATCACTCGCATTGACAACAGCACTCGCACTGACAACAGCACTCGCACTGACAACAGCACTCGCACTGACAACATTACTCGCATTGACAACAGCACTCGCACTGACAACAGCACTCGCACTGACAACAGCACTCGCACTGACAACATTACTCGCATTGACAACAGCACTCGCATTGACAACAGCACTCGCACTGACAACAGCACTCGCACTGACAACAGCACTCGCACTGACAACAGCACTCGCACTGACAACAGCACTCGCACTGACAAC
>SDVV010006452.1:0-18449 GCA_016164225.1 Gammarus roeselii
CTCACGTTGTCATATTCTTCCTTCAACGCCTGCTGAAACTCTTCGGCTCTACTTTTCACATTCAGTCCACTCACTTTCACTACCTCTTTTCCTCCTCCCACTCGTTTGTTGCCTTTCCACTTCTGCTCCACTCTTAATCTGCCTTCCACCAGCAGATGGTCAGACACTCCTCCACCCTCCCCTCTCAACACCCGCACATCCAACAGCCTCTTCACCACTCTCCTCGATATCAGCACAAAATCCATCAGTGCTCTCTCCACCATTGCACCATGGGCCATCCTCACCCATGTGTACTTGTGAATATCTCGCAAGTACACATGGCATCTCGGGAAGGTGAAAAAGCATTTGGCGGAGTGTGATAGGAAAGACCAGGAACCGGCTCCTCGGGAAGGTGAAAAGCATTAGGCGGAGTGAGATAGGAAGGTCCATGAACCGGCTCCTCGGGAAGGTGATTAAGAGTGAAGAAAGCGTGTACAGCGTCGGCTCACTGGAGATGGTAACGAGCTGATGGACTAGAACTAGAATCAGACTGAAGGAGCAAGAAGATCGAATGTATTTGAGATGAAATTTTTCGGAGGCAAAGCCGAATTGACGCTGAGAAATAGGATTAATAATGACGTTTGAATTGAGACGGGTATGATGAAAACGGAGGCGAGGGGTCGTAGGCTTAGAGGAAGACCGAAGTTTGGGTGGATGGATGGCGTGAAGCAGGTGTTAGAATGGAGAGACACGAGTGTAGAAGTTGCGAGAAAGCGTGCAATGGATAGGCGTGAGTGGAGAATGGTTGTGAATGCATGAAATTTGGATGCTGCCGCTCCTGGCATCTCGTTGAAAAACAGGTTGGTCGTAGGTTTGGATGGGACGGAAGGGGGGGGGGGCAGCATCTGTAAACCAGTCACACTATCGGGCCCTGCTACTCACACCGACCTCGGACCAAACTTATGACCCAGAGTGCGTATGCGGGGTCTTCCAGCTGGACCTTTAGCGCGAAAGGGCTTAGTAGTTCTAGTATGAGTGTATGAGAGAGGAGTGTGAGGGAGCACCTTGCAATCGGTCACTCTTCTTTCTGTTGGATTTGGCCCAGTTTCTGTATCTAATAATGACTAAGTTAGAGAAATGAGCTGATTCACGTGTTCTGCGGCAGTTGGGGCACATGGAGAGGATGGACAATGGGAGAATGGTAACAGGACGATAACAGTGAAGAAGAGTTGGCATAGAAGAAATCAGTGTGGTGGTAGTGAGGAACGTGCAATTGATAGGCGTGAGTTGAGAATGGTTGTGACGGGATGGATTTGGAGACTCGTTGAGAAACAGGAAGGCCGTTCATCGCAAATATGACGCAGTAGAGGTAAGCCAATGATATCTGTTGAACCCTGTTGCTGACATAGATATCGGACCTCACACCTGACAGAGTGTGTGTTGTAGAGCTAAAGAGGTAAGTTTGTTATGTGTGTAAGTGCATGAGAGGAGTTCGAGGTGCATCTCATCATTGGCCAACCCTCTAATGAGCAATCAGGTCTCGAGTCTGCACTAGTAGCTGTATATTAAACGAATGTGCCCTGTTATGCCCAACTCTTCAACAACAGCAACTGAGACTACACATCACCCCCTCTTCCCCCGGCCCTTCAGTCATACCACGGCCCTACAGTCATACCAACACAGACTGGGCAACGACTCATCAGATTTCTGTTTGCGTTGCCTCGGTTTGCTCGACACGATCGAGCACGTTTCGACGTAAAGCCCAGCCATTACACCCTGGCAGGCTTAATCATATCACATCAGTGCGCGGTCTGTGGGAACGCTCACGAGACAATAGTTTTCCTGCAGGGTGTGGGTCTAATACAGGGGGCTGCACCTGTTATAACATTCCCAACATGCACATGTAGGTGGGTATCCGGGCTTCCGGGCCGTGGCGGCTCCAACGCATTAGTAGCTAGAGAAGCAACAACAACTCATAAGCCCCCTTCATTATCTCCTCACCTTGACAAATGTGCCTTTGGTGAACTGTGCCGTGTCCCCTACCATCTCGCCGTAAAGAAGCAGCAGAGGCTTGTCCTCAAGGCCACACGCCTTGTAGCTCTCAAACACGAAGTCCAGATCCACCACAAAGCTCAACTGCGGAAAATGCAGAGCATCAGTATTGTAAGTATAAATAGAAGCCTAAGATTTGATATTCCTGATGGGAACACATAAAATCGAACATTTGGGGGGAATCACCAATAAACAGCGATTCTACAATGTTAGCTAGCTACCTCAAATTTCACCTGACTGCAGTGTGCTAGCTTCTGCCGAACAGTAATTACCTTCTTTCTTCAGGAATACATGGTGGCTACTGATCACATAACTAATTTCACTAGCTACCCCACATTAACCTGTAGTCACTGGCATAGCCAGGTAGGGCCATTGCATGAACCGATTGATGACTTTACAGAACACAAACCAACTGACAGTGGTAGCGTAGAGCGACCTGGCATTCACATGCCTTATAACAGGCATCTGACACTAACCTACCTGTACAGTCTCCACTACAGTGCCGAGGCTCCTGTTTAACAGGTCTGGTAGCACACACCCGAGCGGGTCGCTGTGAGAGGCAGGCACTGAGAAACTCTTGGTAAGGAACAGGCGGAAGGGGTCACTGGCGGCCAGGCGAGCGGCGAACCTGAGGGCAGGAACTGTATGTTAAGAGGATCAAGAGTTATTTATCGGGTTTTATATTCAAGACCAGGCTCATTCAAACACCTGGAACTATAGTAGCAAATTATATTTAAAATATTCATTTCCAGTTACTGTGACCACTATGATACTTATATTGTTTGAACTGGGCCGTAATTTTTCTCACTTAACCTAATCACTGCTTGGAAAAAGAAGGCATAATGATCACCAAATAACACTTCTTAACCAAGATTTATTTGGGCTGGATCACCATAGCATCCACAGCGGCACAGACAATGTACGGGAAGCTAAATAGCAAGCTTTGCAGTGAATTCCCAAACACAGTTTCTACAGCTTTTCTTTGTTAGAAACAGTTGCGCCCAAATAGGTGTATGGAATGGGTGGATGATGTTTAGCTTCACCTCCATCGATGCGTAGCCAACTACTTGCATCAGGACTTGGTTCTTAGCCAAATCACGAGCCTGGAAGGCGACACTTTAAATTCGCATTTTGGATTTTTGCATTTTAATATTTTGCGCTTGTATAGCAAGTTGCATCGTAGCTGCCACCCGATATCCTTGTTTTTTACCCACGGCGTTTATGGGCTGGCCTTTGACAATTTAGAACACTGGCCAGTATGTTTCTTTCTGGGTCAGGTAGGCAACCTTCAGCTCCACACTCATAAGATCATCCACCTACAGTGATCCCAATATCTGTTTGGTGACGCTGCATATCAATTTTTTTTTTTAATATCTGTCAATTAGTTATTATTTCATTTAACTAGATAGTTGGACATGGATAAGTCCAGTGATTCTTCATTGCAAAACATACCCCTCTGTCTTGTTGCCCGTTGTTGTGCTGCTTTCACCAGACTTCTTCTTCTTAAGCAAGGGTTCATTGCTGCCTGAAAACACAGGGAAAATTACACACTTATTTTGAATAAATTATAAGCAAAATAAATAGTAGAAAGCTGTTTGAAGTATATCCGGCACAGTTAGTCCCAGGAAACGTGTGATTTATGCAATAGCTACCTACAGTGCAAATGCCTACCTACAAGGCCCAGCAGTCCAGATGATAGCTAACTACCTGTTTCAGCCAACATCATTACCGCATACAAGGAAGTAATGGCAGTAACCCCACAGTACCTTGTTATATCACCAGTCAGTATGAAATTGATCTCACCATTTGGGCTTGACTGTCTCTTCAATGTACTTCTGCTGTCATCTGCAACGGGCTCCTTGCTTGGACTTTTTTTGGCTGGTAATAATGAGTTGAGTGTTACATCAACATTTTTCTCATTGGATCTTCCAATTTCGGAATTTGATTTTGTCTTTTTTATCCCCAGTTCTGCTTCTTGCACTTCTTTTTTCCTCTCCCCAGCATCAGGGTCTTCCCTGTGTCTGAACTCCTTGAGGTGAATGGGGTTTGTTCTGTAGCAGCCAGCACCATACCTACACAAAGGACGTTGATCAGAGGAGCTGTGGTTGTCCTGTTTTCCTGAAGATGAAGCCTTGCTGCAACTGCTGCCAGGGTCAGAGAGAGATTTTACAATAGAACTATCTGAGGAGAAAGAATTTGCATGAGTTGACTTATCCTTTTCCAAATTTACAGATTCTGTTTTGTGTGCTTTCCTTCTCATATTTAAACTTAGAGATTTGTCATTCTTGCCTGCAGGACTTTTTGAATCTTCTGATTTTCTTTTATACATTTTTTTATGGTTGACTTCATCAGGAGCACAAAATGCTGCATCACTGGATACTTTCTGTACTTTTAAAGCAGATAAATCATCAAATGACTGATGCAAGCCGTTTTTTTTGTTAGGTGTGATGTCCGATGTAGATGGAACAGTTGATTTTTTCTGATTTGTAGTGTAAGAACTTTTGCTTTTTATTGGAGATGGAGTCTGTTTCTTTTGGTTGTTATTGGTAGGATCAGTATCAATTTTCAAATTGCTCCCAGATTTTCTTGAAGCACTTTTTTCTGTTTTGTTCATTGTCATACTGACTGAAGGTGAACTGCTGCATCCACGTGAGTTTTCAACACATTTGGTTGGAGTACACTCCCTACCATTAGAATTCTTTACCAAACTTCTTGATATTGTATGATGTTTATCACTGGGTGTAATTTCCTGAATGCTGCCGTAGGTTTCCTCCTCCTCCGAATCTGAAAGCTGATGGCTCTCACTTGCAAGGCGCTGAGCAAGCTCTGTGTCAAGAAGCACTCTAGCTTCTGCTGCAGCAGCCTCCTCATCAAACTGAAAAGAGGAACAGCAAGTTAGTAAATGTCATGAAGTTTAATTTTTTATTTTTCAAGCTATAAGTTAGCATAGCTAGTAATTGAATACAAAATTGATGTGATCTTAACAACGGTGCTGAAACTTGGCATCCTTGATGAACATGTTTACTTAATCAAATTTGGAGTTGATTAGAAGTTGCTGCTAGTTGGGCAACCTTAATGATCAGCGTGGTAAAATAGTTTGAAAAGTTTCAGCAAACTTCAATGGAATTATCACCGAACCTTTTCAGTGATTGACAAACTAAATAATACAAATGCTAAAGCATTTAGAAGGCCATATTAAAAAAAAATAGAACAGCCTGTAAAATAACATTTGAGCAACCCAAAATATTCATCCAGATACAAATTCACTGAGCAAAAACTCACCAACTCTTAGAATGAACTGATAACTCTTCCAGTCTGGTCAGCTAACACTTAGCCCCAACTGGGGTGATTTCAAACATTTTCTGCGTAGCTACTTTGAGATAACTCAAAAAGTACCTAATTTAGAAACTTGTATTTACTGCGTGTATAGCTAGCTACTATTATGATCATGAAACACAGGAAGTTTCAATATTTTATCATCAACTCAAGATAAATTAAAAAGTTATCAATAAAAAATCCTAAATGGAAGTAATTCTCTGCATTGAAGGGGATTCCAGCTCTCCACATTTCAATCACTTAAACAAATTGAAAGTTTGAGGGAGCAATAGAGAGCATGCCTGAATTAGTAGGTAGCGTCAACTGGAGTGATCCCCCGCGGTTGGCAACATGAGTTGATTCCCCGCACCCCCCTTTTGGGCACCAAAATGTTGGAAATGTCATTATTTGACTGACTAAGGGACATATAACATCAGGTCTTTGTTAGTAAGTATCAGCTACTTGAATAAATTTGATTTGCACACACAATGTATAAAAAAATCACCGAAGTGAATGAGTCTTTTCAGGTCCCTGATAATTTTGGTTTGGAAAAATAGACGTTCCACAAACTTTGATGCTATGGCTAGAGTTTCTATTTGTTTAGGGCCAGATTTGCTGGCAATACTCAGAATATGTATCACTTAGTTGCATAAGAAGGATTTTTGAAAGAAATATAAACTTTTGTAGATATAGCTATACAAATATACAACTGCGGGGAATCCCCCCAGGTAAAAAAATGATCGGATGTGATTCCCCGCACTTATTTTGTTAATGATTATCTTAGTTTTTCTTCAATTAAAAGTAATTCAATCATTTCAATGCAATTCTTCACACATATAATGACATCTGGAAGAAAATGATCCAAAATAATGACACCACAGCTAATTTCAAAATGCGTAACTAATTTTATAATGACCTGATGTTTATAACATATGGAGACAAGTCTAGGCCTAAGTGTTAATTTATGTTCAACACCAAGGAACGATCTTCTTTATCATATTTTCATATCAAGATAACAATATCTTTCCAAGCATGCCTTGTAATAGTGTCAATGTAATTAGTTTGCTATAGAATTGAAGAAATACATTATTTAGCAACTGGTTTTATTATATAAATAAAAATATAGATTTTTCGTAATGTTCGCTTATTTACTAATACTTTAGGGTCATGATTAGTTCAGGATGTGGAGAAATTACTTACAATAATGTTAGCTTCCAATCATTGAAAAAAAAAATTGTTTTCCGCCGTGGAATCAGAAAAAAAATCCTCTGACGAGTCGAGTATGACTGCAGAAAAAGACAAGCATCGGAAAGACCTGTCACAGACGTAATATTTTTACTTGACATTTTATTTTAAGCAACCGATATATACTGATATAGGCATGCTCTTTCTGCTGGTACTCTCAAACTTTTAATTTGAGTTTCAATTATAGATAAATGGGGGATGCAGGGAATCACCCCATTTGGTGAGGGAAATCCACCCCAATTGGGGGCCATAGCTCCCCTAACGGTTTTTAGTAAATGACTTTTTTTTGGGTGATGATAGAATGTTGAAACTTACTGTGCTTCATGGTCATAATAGAACCTATACACACCGTAAATACAAAGATCCTCAGTCTTGTACCTTTTGAGTTATTTCAAAGAAGCGTCGACCGGGGTGACTCCCTGCAGTCAGAAACGCGGGGTGACTGCTTGCACCCCCCTTATGGGCACCAAGACGTCTGAAATGTCACCGTTTGACTACGGGGCTTGAAAGAGCAGGTCATTGTTAGTAACTATCAGCTACTTATAGAAATTCGATACGCGCACAGAATTTATGAAAATTTGCCAAAGTGAAGGTGTGTTTTTCAGGTCCCCAAAAATTTTGGTTTGGAAAAATTGATGTTCCGCAAACTTTGATGCCGTGGCTAGAGTTTCCATTGGATTAGGGCCAAATTTGGTGGTGATACTTGGAATATTGTGTAGTTCGTTGCGTGAGGAGGATTTTGAGGAAAAATGTAAACTTTTGTAAATATATACAAATATACAACTGCGGGGAGTCACCCCAAGTGAAAAAAAATCGGGGGTGACTCCCCGCACCTATTCTGTTATCAAATATTTTTGTTTTTCTTCAATGAAAAGTAATCAAATGCAATTCTACACACATATGATGACATTTGAAAGTAAACGACCCACAATAATGACATCACAGCTAATTTCAATATGCGTAACTAATTTTATAATGACCCGATTATTTTAACACATGGTGACATGTCTAGGCCTTAGTGTTGACTTATGTTTAATGCTCAGGAACAAATTTTTTCATCACATTTTCATATCGAGACAACAATCCCTTACCTAGCATGACTTGTATTCATGTTAATGCAATGAGTTTGCTATAAAATTGTCAAAATACATTTTTATACATGTTATATCGTAATATTAAAAAGATTGCTTTTCGTAATATTTGCTCATTTACTGATACTTTAGGGTCATAATTAGCTAAGGATGTGGAGAAATGACTTCCAATAAAGTTAGATAGCAATTATTGAAGAAAAACTTCATTTCCCGCGGCAAAATTGGGAAAAAAATCCTTTGACAGTCTGGTATGACGGAGCAAAAGACGAGCATCAGAAACACCTGTCACAGACGTAATATTTAACGTAAAATTTTATTTTAAGCAACTGATAAATACTAATATAGGCACGCTCTATCTATTGGTACTTGCAAACTTTCAATTTGAGTTTCAATTATTGATATATGGGGGGTGCGGGGAGTCACCCCGTTTGGTGCGGGGAGTCACCCCGATTTGGGGTCATAGCTCGCCGCACGGTTTTCTGTTAATAACTTTTATTTGGTTAACGATAGAATGTTGAAACTTATGGTGCTCCTTAGTCATAATAGTAGCTATACACACGGTTAATACAAAGTTTCTCCGCCGCGTACTTTTTGAGTTATTTCAAAGTATGCGCAAAATACGGGGAGTCACCCCGGTTGACGCTATAGATATTTATATATGCATGGGGTAATAATCACCTCCAATATTTGTACCTGGTACCTGAGGTAACTCACTGGTAGCAGTTATAAATTTGATGATAACAAAATTACATCTGTTGAAAAATACTTGTAACGTGCACAACAATCTACAACAAATTAGTATCACCACAAAATATGGCAACAATCTAATGGAAACTTTAGCAACAGTATCAAAGATTGCTGAACTTTGATTTACCCAACCAAAATTTTGAAACATGAAAAATAAATAAACTTTGTCAATTTTAGAAAAATTCAGTGCACATATCATTTACCTATAAGTAGCTGATACATACTAATGAAGACTTGACCCGTTTCCGCATGTGCTATTGACAAAATTTGACATATCCGTCCAAAGATGAGGCCCAATAGAGGGGTGCAGGAGTCACCTTGAATAGAAGTGGAGTATGGGGAGTCACCCCAGTCAGGTCAGTGCACTATCTGTGCCAAACCAGGTCAGGCTTCATAACATGCTCAACAGTCAACACAGAGCCTCAAGAAGACATGAACTATTCTTGAGGTAAGGAATATGGTTTTCAAATAAATAGGTCTAGACAAATATAGGAAATAAGGCCTGTATCAATTACATAATTCAACAGAAGTTGAACTATAGCTCATAGCCTCATACTAACCTGTTGCTGCAGCTTTCTGGCAAATTCTTCATCTGCATCCATGATGATTACAATACATATACTTAGGAAACAGGTTAGTAACTACCCAAGTCAGTATTATTTGGATCGATCACAAAGTCAATTTTTCCTCCACATCAATGAGCAGCTGGGAGTTTTTCTGTACTTGACCGTTCAACTGCTACGTACGCAACTCGCTGTTAGCCTGTATATCCAAGGTAAAAATGGGCACTCCAGAAAAAAACAGTACGCGTGTCTTGCGAGTAAGCGATGTGCAACGTTAAATTAGGTTGAAAAAGCTCCGATAGTTTGCACGTAACGTAGCCACCAATCGAGTCCATAAGGTTGGTTGCTTCTGTTCGCACCCTTACGTGACACGTTGGCGCGAAACTACCACCCCATGGTGTAGAACTGCACCAGCATGTTTACTTCATGTTCTGGGAGACGTTGAAAGTGGGTGTACAATAGAATACAAGTACCTTGGGTGCTGGATGACTGAGAATGAGTGCGAGAAGACAAATACAGAAAGAATGTTCAGGGCACAACAATGGTGGGGTAGACTTGGTAGTGTGGCACGCTTCAGAGCAAACAGGTATGAATGTTTGAGAGGGTTATGGAAGAGCATGGCTGTACCTGGAATAATGTATGGTATAGATGTCATGAGATGGACAGAGAATGAGCTGTCAAAACTGGATGTGACACAAAATAAGGTCGGACGAATGGCCCTTGGAGCAAACAGATGGGTTGGCGTGGAAGCAATCAGAGGTGAGATGGGATGGAGTCTGTTAAGGGAACGAGTAACAAAATCAATACTGGCATATAAAGTGAGACTAGATAGGATGTGTGAGGCAAGGTGGCCTAAGAGGGTGCACAAGTGGAACAGTAGGCAGAGCAAGTGGGAAAAGGACTCTAAGCGGAGAGCCAGAAAGTGTGGGTACCAATGTATAAGACCGCAAGATGTAGAAGCTCATGAGGATATCTGGAGAATGCGGAATAAACGAGGTGAAGGGCCTGAATGGAGTGTGGAGAGATAGATGAAAAAGATTGACACCCGAGTGAAACAGATTGGGCTGGGAAAATGGCATGCTGGAATGAATGAAAAGTCAACGTTCAAGAGGTATAAAAAGAAGTCGAAACCAAGGAATGAAAGATGGTATGATGGTAGCAGAGGGGCCAGCTGTGGTTCAAAGCCGGACCAATCTCTGGAGGTAAATACACGAACGCACAGGTTGGCAGAAAATGGCACTAGGGTGTGCAGGCAATGTGAGTCAGAAGTAGATGAAACTGTAGAACACTTGGTACGGGTATTTCCAAAATATGCAGAGGAGAGAGCGGAGATTATGAATGTGGTGCATGCAGAAATTGACCCAAATGAGTAGAACGAACTTATGAGAGAGAAGGACCACGGAATGTGTTTTCTCCTGGGACTGGGGAACAAGAAGAAACAATGTGTGACAGAGGCAACGACGGTGTTCTTGGAGAAGGCATGGACCAAAAGGGTGCGGGACAGGGTGCTGGAGGTCCAACCAGCAATCTCTCCAGAGGTACCATCAGGTATCTCACCCCACACAGGATGAGAACCTGACTGGGGAGGTGAGGCAATTGAGTGAGTGGAGAGGATGAATGAGAGTGCGTGGAGCAGAGACTTGGACAGCAGGCTAGGACCATAATCCCTCAGTTTCTCCTTCCCTTTCCTGCCCTATGCTACCCTCAACAAATCACCTCACTCACTTTGTTCTTCCTCACACCTTCCAAACCCGGAGATATGCTGATACGAAGGCGTGGCCCAAAGCCGATCTCCATAGATAAGTAAAATAAGTAAGTAAGTAAGTTTGCGTTTTTCTTTTATATCTTACTCAACTACTGTGGAACAATTGTAATATTACAGAAACTGCAGACTCTTTTAAATTGAAGAACTTTAAGAAGAAGCCTATGCACACGTCGGTCAAATCCACTAGTTTTCAGGCGAAAGCCGCATACGTCTCGATCATGTCCACACTTTCCTTGTTCAACGGTTCAACCCGGGCACTGCTTTTGTAGATTAGTGTTGAGATACTTTTGATTGACAAGCTATCCGAAAACCATCTGGAGTTTGTTTAGTTCGTCAAAAAAATAGCAAAGAATATCCTAAATATAAAATGAGGCTCAGATAATGGCGTATTACATATTAATCATAGTTTCAATCATTAATATTGACTGGTTTGTCAAATCTAGTTAACTTATATAATGTTTGAAATATATTGCAAGTTCTTGGGAAGGGCTTGCACAAGCTTGTAACGAAAAAAAAAGAACCCAAGTTTTTTTTTACATCGATCAACTGTTCCGCGAACAGACATGACTTACGAGAAGTTTCAATGTACACGCAGTGCTCCCGTACATTGACTGCAAACACAGGAACGAAAGACGTTTTCTCAAAGGACTAAAGATCTTCGAACATTTGACCATCGTGAGTACAGGCTATTATAAACAAATACCTGGTCAATTGTTGTACAGCTGATGCAAACGAGTATAAAATGCTCATATGCCGAATCCTTTGAGCTGAGGTTTTGCGTTATTTTGGCTTGGAGTTACTGCCCACGTGTGGTTTACGATGATTGGGGTCATGCGTTGAATAATGAATGAATAAAAGATTAAAAATAATGATGATTGATGACGGCTGATTGACGTTTGATTTGTCAACAACTGATTGTTATAATGAACAAAAAAAATTAGATTGGAATAAAGAACGATGATTGAATGTTTAAACGATTGATAATATTGATTATAAGATTGAGAAATACGAATATCGTATTGCAAAAAAATAAACTAGTTTTTAAGACAAAATAAGGGCATCGAATTTGCTAGTAGATTGATGAATAATAATTGTGATAAGTTAAAAATAATTATTTGAACGGCCTGGATTGATCTCCTGCCGTCCTCACAATCTCTAGCCATGGATTCAGCGCTTGACTGATCGTTGAGCTTTCAAGGTTATGGAACGGCAGTTATAAATTGATCGGCCACAGAATTGAAACGAGCGAAACTTAGCGCGAACCGCGCGGTATTGAAATTAGATATGTGCATTGAATCGCATTGAGTAGTTTCCTTATCTGACTCCATTTTGATCGACGGCGGGTGTTTGCCTATTTTTATTCCTAGAGAGAGATGCGACGAGGTGCAGGGGGAGTGATAGAGAGATACATTTTTACATATATTACAAGAACGCAAGGTTTATGCTAAAATTGAGAATGACGATGGTGCTAGCATGAACCGCGACACAATATAACAAACACATGAATCAATTAATGGTAAACCTGCAGTCAGCCGTGGCTTGATCTAGTTGCGATTCATACAGTTGAACTATTTATAGACCCGTCCTAAATCACACGGCACGGAATCCCGCGGTTACATGAATTAACAGAAACACCCGATACCGGGACTTACGGAATGGTGAGGGCTAAATTACGCGACGACTCGGTTGGCGCACTGGATCGGATGAACTCGACGTACAGCTCTTAATAGTGACTATGACCAGAACTGTGTGGTAGTTGTAGACTATGACAACCAAGCAAGCGGTGGCTGGTGGTTGGAGCGATGAGCACAGTGAACTGTCTTGAGGTTAGTGCGAACTAAGGGCACACGTGATTGATGAGACGCTGCGTTGCGGTGAGTGAAATGGTGCGAAGCACACTAGGCGTGCGGAATGAGATGTACAGCGGTGACGATAGGTTGGCGAGACTGCGCGGTTGAGATGTGGCGGTAGATTGATCAGTTGTTGTAGTTGTGATGAGCGCTAGGTCGCAAGGTGTTCCGTGGTGAGCAGTCGTAGACGAAGAAGGAACTCCAGAAATGACTCGGAAGTGGTGATAGATGCAGAGTTGAAGGAATAAGTCACTCCGGATGATTCTGGAGACGGTTGACTTGGCGTGCTTCATATCGGCGTGAAGGACCGAGTGTTCCGGGGTGCCCTATGCGTAAGGGGGCGACTCTGCAGGGCCGTTGACACCCTGCCTGCTCGGTGGCTGGTGAGAGACTGACTGTGCGAGCTAGCTAGCTAGGCCAGGCATGTGATGGTGGCAGGGCACCGCAGTGCACGTTGACTTACTCTGCACTCGATCAGACGTATGATACAGTACAGTGCAGATTGAGCGTTGACTGCGCGAAATGAATGTTCAGAACAGTACATGTTCCAACAATCATTAAATCAGAAAAATATATGAATATTAATATAAACATTTGTTGAGGTTTTATAGGAACATCAATCTATTATAACATAGCTCGTTTGTTAATTTAGCATTTATATGAATGCTCTGGGTTTAACAGCTGAGCTACGAGTTGAGTGCAGTACAACTGAGCGAGAGAATTAGAGTGAAAGAAGTATAGCCTACTATAAGTGAACGTTGTAGCAACTGCACACAGTAAATAACATGTTATTATTTGTAATGAAGTCCTTGAAGAAGTAATTATTTGCTTTAGGGATAATTACACAGATATTGTTTTGAATTTAGTTAAGGGAATTGATAGTTTTTGACTATGAGTAAAAGTATGATGTTATTTCGATTAAGTTAGTAAAGCTTGGCTGAAAGAACGATACTGGATACGTGGCAAAAAATAGCCTGGCACAGTATGACGGGAAAGGACTGAAGGGATGCGACGGTTGGTGTTGTTTGCGCATTTCGGCGATTGGTTCTGGGATAATGAACAACGAGCCGGCATCGAGGGGTCTGGGCAAACGTGACGTCAGAGATGTACGTTATAGAAGTTTATAGTTTTTGGCTAATTGGCAATTACAGTGTGACAAAGACGAGATCTCATTCGGAGGATCCCGAACGGATATTGTGAAATAAACACTGGGTCTAACTTTATGACTGCCGCCAGGGCATGTGCTATGCATCGTTACACAAGAGAAGCGTGAGTGAGAACTCGGAATGCATAGCATAAGGTTGCTCGATGAGCACACACGAACATTATGAGCATACTTAGACATTAAGTATAATGAGAATGGCTCATAAAATGTTTGAGTTACACGTAACTGCAAGAATTAAATAAGATGTAGTTATTACAGTAGTGAGGCGATAGTAAGACATTTGTAGTAGATAAAACACAATACAGTATAGTAGGGCAGCTACAGTAGGGCGCTTGTGGTGAAGAAAAGCGTCGCCACATGTGTATGCGTTTAAAAAAATTGTGAAACAAGTTTTTCGATAAATCCGCTAATCAGTATATTGTAAACAACCCTCATGAGCCTTCAATTTGTGACCAAAATCTGTTCATCTCATTTTGTTAAATATCAATTGTGTAATTTACTACCCCAGGCCCACGGAAAGCCATGAGGCTAAGGCGGTGGAAAGACTTGTTGTTCGTGTTGTGAAGGACCAGTCTTGTCGCCAACAGATGACATTTAAAAAAATACAAGTCTATGATCCATCGATAGCGCTGTGCCGAGCCAAGCAAATCTCGACACTTATGAGACATGAACAATAAAAAAAAAATCTCAAGAAATGTATTGTCAGACCTCTGCGAAACCGTGCCCACGTCGATCCGTCCGACAAAGCAAGCGTGGAAAGCCACGACGCTAAGGCCCAAAGGCTCAAAGATTTGACCGGATAATATGGTATGAAATCGTTCAAATATATTCCGACAATGTACTTCTGAATACAACAATAATAAAATATTCACAATTTCTGAGGGGCTGTTACACTTGGTGTCAAGAACTTGAGATAACTCACATTCACATCGTTCAAGCGAACGTTTTTGGTTCCATGTCGTCATAACTCTTTTTTTTTAATACGTAACGATAATCGTACCTCAAATTGGCCATCTCGCTGATGTCATATGAACGACAATTCAAACAATTAAGGATATTATGACTTGTTTATAGGTTATCAATGAGAGCGAAATCCAGGGCGCTCACCAGCAAATAGACATTGTTATCATCTTGTGGTCAACGGTAGCTCCTAAGATCCATCCACGATGTCGCGAACTCAAACTCAGTGTACACTTACACTACGAGTAGTGTTAGTGTACCCTGCTCAACCTAGTCTGTTTAACGCTTCCTCAAACGTGATCACGATAGGAATATGATTACGGAAGAGAACGATGTAGAAAATACATACTCGCGCCAATTTTTCAAAGACCGTCCAACCTTCATTGTTTAAGGATTTTTAGGTGATGTTATATATTTTTATTAATGAAGGGTAATTTACCCTTTTTTACTCAAAAAGTTAATAGTGAATGAGCTTCTGTGAGCGATATTAATTCAAGTGAACCTGTGCTTTCACTTACAAAGCACAACCTGACTCCAAGTTATGCTATCCTTTTCTTACAAATGAGGTTGAGTATTATGGGCAAGCACCAAAAAACAGACACAAGGACAATAAGACGAGGGCGAGTTAGTAAAATCTTTGGTATTGATCCCAACTTAACTGAATGAATATATCCAAGGTAATATAGAAGGGGAAAAGAAGGGAGATAGGAAAGCCGTCAAGAAAATCTTGGTGGCGTCGTTATCCTTGGAGAGACCCCCTTTTTTTTGGAATTTTTATTACTCGACGAGGATTCTGTTTTCTTCTCGCCTGAAGATGTTCACGTGCAGCAGGCTGAAAGGCAGCGGGCTGAAAGGCTGTCTTCTGTGGAGCAGTATCCAAGGTAAGCCTAAGTTGCACTGGCCCAGGCTGTCTAGCCTAGCTACAGTCTATCTATAGGTTTGGATTTAATCAATATAGCTTCGGCTGTGCCTTTCTTTGCCTCTGTGTCCACGGTTTCAATTCCTGTATGTTTATGCCGGGATAAAATACTACTGCCACGAGAACTAGGATCTTGTCCGACTCACAGAAGAGTCTAGAAAAAACCCGCTCAGCTTGTTGCCAGATTTTTGTAAAAATATTTCTCTGAATCTTTTATTCCTTCTAATGCATGTTCCATGGCTTTCAGCGCGTGGTATACATATTTATTTAGCCAAATAAATGTTTGTTGCACTGCCATTATGATTGTAAGCAGTTTGTATTAGCTGAACGGAAATGTTGTAGAGAGATGCAACAATGAGATCAAAAGATGCGATGCTTAATAATAATGGGTGATTGTGGTGCACGTATAATGTTTTTAGTGCTAGTAGGATAATGTAGGGTCAATTAAGGACCTCTACAGATTTAAGAATTCAAAATATATTAAGGTATGATAACATGTAAACAAATTACAGTTATATCACAAAACACAGATGATATGTACCGAGGAGTCATCGTCAGAGGGCTGTTCTGAATAAAATAGTTTCTACTTAAATATATGTAATATTAACTTATAAGTATGATTAGAGATTAAATTTACCTCTACATCCTACCTCTTTGTGAAGAATACCACGAAGCATCTCGTGAATTAACGTTTTTTTCTTTCGTTCTTCCTTTGTTTTCCGGTCCTCTCACTGTCCACTCTCTCTTAATTCTGTGTTCACAGATCTTGAAGTTTTTAAAATTATTGATCGAGAAATTGAAGATGAAATGTGTCATGGAGAACTAATCAATTCACGGATGAGACAAAGGTTTGGATTATAAGACGCAAACCGGCTTCGTTAATTTCATCAAAATTAAAACATTTTTTTAAACAAGTTTCTTGCCGTGTAACAGTTGAGTAAGATTCTTGTGATTCATTTTCATTTGATGTGAAGAGTTTTCAAGGCAATCGCCAGTAGTTTTTATTTTATCGTTGTTGTAGAGATTGTTAGAGAAGTTTAAAAGCTATGAAGCAGATGCCTAGCTGTTCACACTGAACCGCAATTAAATATCGATTTTTTTTAGTTCTGATGGTCAGAAGGCCTGCAACTCTTGAGCGCACAGAAGTGCTAAACAAAGAGGAATTGAATCGACTGGTGGTAGACAAAAAAAAATCCCTGCGGGATTCCTGTCTGCTGGCAATAAGGGGTTAATCTATGGAAATAGGTTCTCACAAAAACCCTCTAACGGGCAGTGGGTTCTAATAAAATTTAATAAAATCGTCTGGCAATTGACAGAATAAAAATCACGCAAAGTATCCCTACCCGTTTGGGATGTTCTATGGGTTAATAGGTAAAAATAACTCTGACCCTTATTATTCTTATTTCAAAAATCATTTAGGATAATCTTCGTGTTCATAAATTTTAAAATTTTCAGTTTTAGAGGTAGTCAGAAAAAGTTTATAGATTTGGTAGAGGCCTGATAATCACGATCTGGCTTGTTTCCTTAGATTTTATTCACAATTATGCTTTCTGAATAAATTCAGAGAAAAAAAGTGTCAAGAAAATTACCTGCAGTTTATACTAAAAAAAATTGGAACTAATTTTAAATGAAAACTTGAAACCAAAAAAAAACATCAAATGACAATCCAAAACACTATTTCCATGTAGTGAGGGGCCTTAAAATTTATTTTCTCAGAATCAGTACTAATAAATTGAAATTATATGTTTTTAAAATAATAAAAAGGTTATAATGAACTGATATGTTCGTGAATGAGGCAATAGTAAACAATAAGCCCATTTGCATTTTGCTCACTCCAGTGGAAGTTATTCTTAGATAAGCAGTTACCATAAGTCTATAGGATGACCTAGTTGGCAGCTTCCCCGTTGCTTTTAAGTTTGATTCCGTTCGTTTTGCTTTCTTGAGCCGAGTCTTTGGATGAATGTGAAAAATGATTTGATTTAAGATATCAGAGAACGATGTCATCAATGAAATAATTGAATCGTTTCTGTGATCATTACTTAATTAAAATCAGTTCCAAAGAACTTACCACTTAGCAGAATGCCCTCGAATGATTTCATTTATCAATTATTTTTAAATATTTCATGAAGTGGAGGGACCACTCAAATCTAATCACCCTGTCATATTTTCCATATCCTTTCCCACCGGGAGAACTTTTTGTACAGCGGAAGAGCTTATAAATATTTGGTCCGTAATCATTTTACACCAGGTAACTCAGAAAGGTCATCAAACACTGCCCCAACCCCACCCAGTAACGATTGCCAAACACACAGGTATACTGCCAAAAACAATATGCTCTATGTTCTGATAAGTAGGTTTGTTCGAGGTGAACCATTGTTTCAGATGGGTGCAGTGTTTATACTCACACATTTAGTTGGCGCACGCTGTCCAAACTTAATTTTTGTTATACCTTGACTACAAAAATGGGCTATTCTATACCCCCAGCCGCAGTTGGTACAGCCTCAGCGAAGGCATCCCGAATCCACGCTAATGAACGTCCCTTTCATGCAATATTTTTTTGGCCTATCTCTGGCGCTAAATTCTTTTATAGCTAACGTCAGATCAACCCCTATCATCTCCGCCAACTGCCATATCAGCCCCAAGTTGTTCCGCCTACCTACCTACGGTACCATTTTTTAACAGCGAACATTCATAGCGTTTCTCAGTCACACCAGCCACTGTCATATCTGCCAGTGACATTCTGGCGAAAATCTGTTCAGCCCACGTCAGAATCAGCCACCAGTCGTACCATTTTACCG
>SDVV010006453.1:0-18445 GCA_016164225.1 Gammarus roeselii
ATGGGGTGGAGAGACCACCTCATTTGCACAGGTGTAAGAGGTTTAGACAGCTTCGTATAGTCCGGTGTGTTTTTCGAAAGCGATAAGCTTTTTACGGTAGGTTGGGTCCGTGAGTAGGCTTTGTAGGTTGCACGGGGGATCTAAGAACGCTCGTCGGGCTGCCGCGAGTGCGTTGCAATCCATCAGTAAGTGTTTCACGCTGATAGCCACTTGGTGGCAACATGGGCAAGGTGGCGCGTTTGGTCCTATTTCGACATCCATCAGGTGGTCGTGAGTTATCCACGTGTGTCCCGTGCACAAGCGGGTGATGAACACTTGTTCTTTTCTGTTGGTGAACTTTGTTTCCCATTCTCCGACTGAGGGTTTGACTGAAAGCATTTTTTGACCACTCTGCTGCCACATTTCATCCCATTGAGATGTTATATGGGAGTTGATGATAGAGAACCAGTCCCAGTAATGTATTGCAAAAAATTGTTCTTGGTGAGTAGATGTCAGTTAAGCAAGCGAGTCCGCAAGTTCGTTTCCTCTTATTCCCACGTGTCCGGGGATCCAGCAGAATTCCACTGCCTGACCCGACTCGGTCATCACAAAAAGATCGTGCTGCATCTTACGTAGAACAGGATGTTCATAGTGCAGTGTTTTAAGCTGGGTGAGGACACTCAGCTCACAGTTGATTATGACATCCTTTTTTGAAGCACTGCCGTATTTGCATGACGTGCGTGGATCAAGATTTCTAAGCGGAGTCCGACCATGACGTAGTTGCTGACGTCATGCGACCGGCGAGTTTAGACCGCGGCGCGGGCAATCGTCAGTGTGAAAGTAGCCGCCATCGAGAGAGTATGAATTCAGTCGCGATAGAGGGAGGGTCACGCATTTAAAACTGTGGTGTCACATTGTTTTTTACCTTATGCATTAAATAGCTTTGAAACAACATCGGTATCAGCTGGACACCTGACAATTAATTGGCGAGGAATGACTCAAGATAAGTAGGTTCAGGATCCAGTGCTGCGACCCCCTTTTACCGGTTCACCTTCCTTATTAAGAGTACATCGGTAGACGCCATAGATAAGTCCATTTCAGTAGGCCTACTACGTGTAATCATTAGGGATCTACAGAACCTTCAGTAGCTATCAGTACCCGACATAGTTTGTTCGTAGATTAGAGTGTCAAGGCTTTCTAGTGCACTGGAGTCAATGTCCTTCTGGCACCGAACGTCAAACCAGCAGCCAGCGTTGCATCAAGACATCGACAAATCCTCGTCAGTCTCCGAGATTGTTTCAACTTACGGAATGCTTAGGTCACTACTGTTCAAATGGATATAGGAAGAGGTCACAAATGTGTCCTACTCAAAGTGAGCAAAGAAAGCAGTGGTCCTCCGGGATGGAGGAGTCTATCGGTAAGCGAGATTATGTATGATCAATTCACAACAGATCAGATTTCAGGTAGGAGTCTGGTTTCTCGAAGGTAGCTGAGAAGCTGTTCCGCACTGTATTTGCTTCTGAGGGAACACAGTAAGCATTAGGCGGAGTAAATTAGGAAGGTCCTGGAACCGGCTCCTGGGTAAGTATGTGCGTCAACATTCCGTCCAGGTGGGGCACTCTGCTATGATGCGAGGAATTGCAAGAGGTACTGAACAGTCCATGCAGTATGGAGGTGGCGATGCCTCCATTAGGTGTCTGTGCGTTAGTCTGCTATGTCCAATTCTCAATCGGCATAGAGTTATCTCAGTCCGTCGAGATCGGTTGCTTGCTGAGACCCAGGGTGTGGGTGTCTTTATTATTACGCACTTTATTTCTCATAGGAACATCAGACCATTCTATGTTCCTTTGTTTCGCACAGCTCTTTTGATTGCTGGGTAAAAGTCTTTATATGGGAGTGTACGTTGTTCTGCTGGGTCAGGCGCCGCTGCAGCTCTTCGCGCCGCTTCGTCCGCCCGCTCATTGTCCACCACCCCACAGTGGCCCGAAACCCAGCACAACCGAACGTTATTGTTTCTGAAGGACGATCGTACAAGCCAGCGCAAGATTGATGAAACGACATGGTGGCAATTGTTGAAGATCTCCAGGGTTTGAAGCGCACTGAGCGAATCACTAAAGATTGAGATATTGGCATCTGGAAGAGTATCGGCCGTCAAGAGGGCATCGGTAATGGCCGTGAGTTCAGCAGTGAAAACTGACGCCGATGGAGGGAGTTTCCTAGTGACGACACGCCCGGGGAGCAACGCTGCACAGCCCACAGCCTTATCGTATTTTGATCCATCAGTGATGATATGCAAGCTACCAGCGTGATGAGTCTCCGCATGGGCTATAAAAATAGCTCGAAGATTTTGCGGTGCAACATTTGCCTTTTGGACAGTAAAATAGTGAGGGCAGAGAATATTTTCTGGTATACGCCAGATGGGAATAGCATCTCGCGGGAAAGGGTCCACCATGATGTGTGGTAGTCCAAGCTTATTAGTGAGGAGCTCGATGCGTTTTGAGAAGCTCGAGGAAGGAGCAAGATTGGGATGGCGCTGTCGGATTGTAGTACACGTAAGGGAGGTGGGGCGGGCGAGAAGATGGCAATAAAATTGGAGGTCAATTTGTTTTCGTCGTAGGGTTAGACTAGGCTCAACAGTATCACAAAGAAGGCTGACAATAAGGGAGGAGCGGAAAGTTCCAGTACAAGCGCGAAGGGCGGCATTGTGAACTAGTTTCATTGATCTGAGAATACTTGGTTTCGCGGAGCCATAGACCACGCTCCCATAGTCCAGTTTAGACCGGATGATAGCGCGGTAAAGTCGTAATGATGTTATTCTATCTGCACCCCAGGTGAAGTGCGATGCGATCCGAAGAATGACAAATTGCTGTAAGCAGTCGATCTCAAGTTGCTGCACGTGGTACTTCCAGGTTAGCTTCTGGTCGAATATTAGTGCTAGAAAGCGGACTGTAGGTAGGAAAGGGATCATTTCCCCATAAAGTCTGAGATCTGGTTCCGTGTGTGTGCAAGATCGATGGATATGAAGTGCACATGTTTTGCTTTTAGATATTTTAAAGCCTCGTGATTCTGTCCAGGCAACCACCTGGGCAATTGCACTCTGTAATTTATGTTGTAGTTGGGACAGAACTGGCGCTGATGCGTATATCATTAAGTCGTCAATGTACAGTGACCCATTCACGGAAGGAGGTATCACCCCCGTGATCCCATTAATGGCAATCGCGAACAGAGTACACGGAAGGACGCTGCCTAGGGGGACCCCCTCATCTTGGGTATTGATGACCGAAAGGTGATAGCCGATTTTGGCCCGGAAGACTCCGCCGGAGGAAGTTCCGGATGAAAAATGCTAAGGGACCCCGGAGTCCTATTCGGTGAATACCTCGGAGGATGCCATAGCGCCAGGTTGGATCATATGCCTTCTCAAGGTCAAAGAGAACGCAAACAGCGTGTTGCTTGCGGTCCAAGGCCCCTTGGATATTAGTCATAATGCGTCCTGCGCTGATAGCATCCTTCGAAATCCAAATTGTAATGGGGAGAGGAGTGAGTTCGCTTCTGGGTGCCGAGTCTGTCGGGCATTCACAATCTTCGCTATACACGAGGTGAGGGCTTTAGGGCGGTAGCTGATCAATTCATCGGTAGGCTCGCCGGGTTTTGGGAAAGACAGAACCACTGCCTCCCTCCACCGATCGGGATAGGAGTGGGTAGACCAGATTGTATTGTAAATAAACACAAGTAGGAGAGTGCAGAGGGATGTGGGTGCCGGAGCATCTCGTAGGAGATTTGATCTTCACCAGGAGCATAAGGGTTGAAGGTGCGAATTGCATCAAGGATTTCGCGTACCGTGATAGGTTCATTGTAAGGTATAAGGGAATTTATGGAAAAATCCAGATCATTTTGTTCTACAGTACGCTTTGTGATACGGAAAGCCGGGCTGTACCCAGAATCCGAGCTGACCGAGGAGTAATGTGTTGCAAATAGTTCAGAGACTTCTTGGGGATTGATGTGGGTCGTTCCCATCATACTTAGGGTTAGGGGGGGAGGGGGGGGGGCGAGGGGTGGGAAGGGGGTGAGAACAGTCTCTCCCAGTTCTTTTTCGTATGCATGTATTTTGTGTTTTTGCAGTTTCTCGCCTAAACGAAATTTTATCTGCTAATGCTTTGGTGCGCCGGTATCGATTGAATGCACGCTTCTTTCGCCGTTTTGCTATTTCACACTGGTCACTCTATCAGGGTGTCCTAATTTTACGCGGTGTTCCCTTGGTTATAGGAATGCTGCGATCTGCAGCGTGAAGGAGGGTCCTATCAAAGTTTTCCACCATCTCGTCACAGGATATATCCTGAGGTGGGACAGGTCTCGTTATATAAGCAGTGAACGATTGCCAGTTGGCTTTACGCATTACGTATCGGCGAGCGGTAGAAGTATCTTCACGATAGATAGTAGTGATGGTGATGGGGAAGTGGTCACTCCCGTAAGGCTTCTCCAGCACTTGCCAGGCAAGGTCTGGAGAGAGGTTTGGGGAGCAGAAGGATTAGTCAATAGCCGACAACGAGTCTGTATGGGTATGGAAGTGAGCCGGTTCTCCAGTACTAAGGAGCGCAATATCAGAAGGTAGAAAGAATGCTTCGACGTGCCCTCCACGTCCATCAGCTCCAAGAAGGTCACATAAAGAAGCGAGATATCCACACGTACACATGGGTAAGGATAGCCCGTGTAGCAGTGGTGGAGTGGGCGCTGATGGATTTTGTGCTGATATCGAGGAGAGTGGTGGGGAGGCTGCTGGATGTGCGGGTGTTGAGAGGGGAGTGTGGAGGAGTGTCTGACCATCTGCTGGTGGAAGGTAGATTAAGAGTGGAGCAGAGGTGTAAGAGCAACAAAAGAGTGGGAGGAGGAAGAGAGGTAGTGTAAGTGAGAGAACTGAATGTGAGAAGCAGAGCTGAGGAGTTCCAACAGGTGTTGAGAAGAATATGAGAACGTGAGAGAACAGGATCTGAAAAATGTGGAGGAAGAATGGGAGACGTTAAGAGATGCGTTACTGAGATGTGCGAAGAACGTGTGTGGTGCGCGCCATGTGGGCGGGTGCAGAAGGAAAGGTTGCGAGTGGTGGAACTAGGAGGTTAAACTGGCGGTGGCACGGAAAAGAGAAACGTTTGAGGAGTGGTTGCAGGTGAAGTCGGTGGTGGCATATGAAGGCTATAAATACAGGAGAGACGAGATAAAGCGGGTGGTGAGGAGAGCCAAAAGGGACGCTGATGTCAGGTGGGGCAGACGGTTGTACCAGAATTTTTAGGAGAACAAAAAGATGTTCTGGAAAGAGGTAAAGAGGGTGAGAAAGGGAGAGACCGGAAAATAGGGAGTGGTGAAAGATGAAAACGGCCAGTTGTTGTTGGAAAGTGATGATGTTCGGAAGAGGTGGGCCGAGTATTTTGATGAGTTGTTGAATGTCGAGGATGAATTAGACGCTGACATTGTTGCTGTGGGTGGTGGTGCTCGGATGCCAGTTTTGGGAGAGAGACTTGTGGCGAACATTCACAGGGAAGAGGTGCAGGAGGCGGTGGAGGTGATGAAAGCAGGGAAAGCCCGTGGTTTGAATATCGTTGCGACCGAGTGCCTGAAAAAGGGTGGAGTAACGATTGTCGAATAGTTGGTGAGGTTACTGAACTTGTGTATTGTGGCAGGCGTGGTACCAATTGAGTAGCGCAGTGCCTGCATTGTTCCGCTATATAAGGGCAAAGAAGATAAAAATGAATGCTTCAATTCCAGAGGTATCAGTCTGTTAAGTGTGGTTGGTAAGTTGTACGGGAGAGTGCTGATCAAAAGGATTGGAAACTGTACGGACTGCGCAATTGGAGAGGACCAGTGTGGTTTTAGGAGTGGTAAAGGGTGCGCCGATCAGATTTTTGCAGTGAGACAGGTCTGTGAGAAGTGCCTTGCATAGGGAAAGGACGTGTTCTGGGCTTTCATGGATCTTGAGAAGGCATACAACAGGATTGACAGGCAAGCGCTGTGGAGGGTGTTGCGTTTGTATGGAGTGGGCGGACATTTGTTGAAAGCGGTGCAGAGTTTCTATGTTGGCAGTCGAGCATGTGTTAGAGTGGGATGCGAGGTGAGTGATTGGTTCTCAGTGAAAATGGGACCGAGACAAGGCTGCGTGATGTCTTCCTGGCTGTTCAATATCTATATGGTTGGAGTGGTCTAAGAGGTAAACGCGGGTATGCTGGGTCTTAACTTGGAGCTGTTGGAAGCGAATGGGCGGAGTTGGCAGCTGAGACAGTTGCTATTTGCGGATGATACAGCCCTGGTTGTGGATTTAGAAGAGAAGCTATGTAGGCTAGTGTCTGAGTTTGGTAGAGTGTGTGAGAAGAGGAAGCGTCGAGTGAACGTGCGTAAAAGTAAAGTAATGAGATGCTCGAGGACTGTCGATGCGAGCAGAATTAGTGTCCTCCTAAATGGAGAGTTGTTGGAAAAAGTTCAGTGTTTCAAGTATCTGGGCTCCCAAGTCGCGAATGAAGGAGGGGTGTAAAGTGTTGGGTGCACTGAAGAGCGTAATGAGCTGCAGGACGTTGGGGAAGGAAACAAAGAGACTAGGGGGGTGAGAGCAGAGGAGAGAAGAAGGTTGAATGTTTTCGAGATGAAATGTTTGAGGGGCATGGCTGGAGTGTCGCTGAGAGACAGGTTTGCTAACGACGTGGTTCGCATCAGAACGGGGATGGTGAAGAAGTAAGAGGACAGAGTTGATTCGCGTGTTCTGAGATGTTTCGGATGGATGAAGAGAGATTGGGGAAAAATGTGTTGAAGTCGGAGGCGAGTGGACGTAGGCCTAGAGGGAGACCGAAGTTTGGGTGGATGGATGGTGTGAAGCAGGCGTTAGGAAGGAGAGACGTGAGTGTGGAGGTAGTGAGAGAGCGTGCACTGGATAGGCGTGAGTGGAGAATGATAGTGAACGGATGAGTTTTGACGCTGCCCTGATGTGCTTTCCCGCCCTAGGCATATTGTTGAGAGACGGGATGATCGTGGGCGGGGGAGGCTCGATCATGACGCGGGAGGGGTAAACCAGTCACGCTGTCGGGCACTGCTGCCGACACTGACCTCGAACCGCACTCATGACCCGGAGGGTGTGTTGTGGGGTCCCCGACCGGACCCTTTTGCGCTAAAGAGCTAGGGTGTGCGAGTGTGAGTGTATAAGAGTGTGAGTTGCGCCTTGCCGTTGGCCACATCCCTTGCTGGAAGATTTAGGCCTAGTGTCTGTATTTGTACATGAAGGTAGGGCGCAGGAAGTTGTCCAATCAGGTTAGTAAGAAGTGTGCATGAAATTAGTTCATTTGGGGAAATGTATAGGTTACATTTAGTAACGGGGCGCTTGAGGCCCACTCTGTGGGCCTGAGCTTGCCGAGTTGTTTGTAGAGGGATCGAAGTGCAGGTGATTGCTTGATTTACTATTGTAGCAAAGCCAGTGCCCGGTCGAGCATCGGCAGTGGGCTTTATACCCACTGGGAAAAGATGGTTTGTACAGCACCAGTAGTTTCCTGGAGACGAACTACCATTGCATTACAGGTTTGGGTTACTTTCAATAGTTCAGCATAGTTAGCACGATGTCCTCTAATGTTTCATTGAAGGACGAGGCTATCAGACATTGTGGTGTAGGTTAGAAAAGTTCAAGATCTAGGCTTGAGTTGATAAGGTCTAATTGTTTATCGCTTTGGTAGACTATGTCACTCACGGCCTATCGACCACACTCGACGACCATCGCTGGAGCTTCTTTTTTGGTTAAGAGTCAAACGAAGGATCATTTCCGTTTGGATTATCATCGTCCAGGTCGGAGCCAGTGCGCTTAGCGCTGGTAAGCGGTATGCTAGTTTCTCCGACCTAAGGCGATGATGGGGTAGGGTGGGTATCACTCAATACTGTGTTCGGCGCATTTTCCTTAGGATTTAATCTGGAGCGGCTAAGCGAGGCAGAGGCGAAGGGGCATTTGGTGCTCTAATAGAGGCACCAGAATGACATCTGAGTTGAGCAGGAACCTGGCTGGTCTGCGCGGTTACCAAGGGGAATCTTGGTTGGGCTTGGAGTAAGGCGGGTTTAAGCGTTGGTGACAGATCCCGGGTTTTTGTCTTGTGTGGCTGGCGAGATTAGATTAGAGTGACAAGGCTTTCTAGCGCGCTGGAGTTATCGTCCTTCCGGCACCGAATGTCAAACCAGCAAACAGTGCTGCATCAAGTTAGTCTTTGTTTTTCTTATTTTTCAATGTTCGAGTTAGGTTTACTGCTGCGCAAAGTCTAAGTCCTTTACGCGGCGAACGTCTGTGGTATGTACGGGTGCCACAGGAGTTACAGGAACTCCTAAGGTGCTGAGGTCATATGGTCCCAGAACTCCCCGGATGGAAGTAAGGAGGAATAACACACTACCTACCCTGCTTCAGAGTCCCAAGGATGCGCAGTAGTCCTTAAGGTGCGGGCTACGCTCCCACACCTGCTGAGGGGAAGATGAAGGAGGGACAGAAAACGAGGATTCCATGCATGAGATCTACACTAGGTGAAGGGAATTTCACGCATGAGAACAGCAAAATTGGAAAGAAGAAGAAGGAATAGTCGTAGAAAAAGGTTGCATGAAAGAACGAGCGCAACTTGGCTGTTATTTGCCACCCGAAAGGAGAATAGTTAGAACCGTAAGTGAATGTTTGAGAGTGTGTCTGTGTGTGCGTGCGTGTGTGTGTGTGTGTGTGTGTTTGTGTGCAGCGACTACTAGGAGAGTTGTTAAGAAGGAGTCCGAGACAAGTTAAGATGCAATTGAGGTAAATAAAAAGTCAAGCAAATCAGGGTGGGGGAGAAAAGGAGAGACAGTAACGGGTGAAGAAGAGGTGAGTCTGGAGGGAAATAAGGGTGTTCACTCCTCCGGTTGGGCCGTGACTCCCTGCGGCCCGGGAACTTAACAGATGCCTAGGGGGGATGTGACTGGTGAGGAGCGCGTTGAGGTGGCAGCGTTTCTTTATGTGGTGCTGCCTCTAATAAAGGCAGGTCGTCGTCCAGATTCAGGTCTGGGACTCCCATTGCACGTCGATTAGCAAGTGATGGACGGGGCGAGGTGGGAGTGAGGGAAGGTATCTCCAACGAAATTTCCGTGTTTCCGGGCAGTGCAAATGACTGTCGTCGCGGGCTTCCTCGATTTTGTGGCATCGTGTTGTAGGTTAGAAGGAACCCTGGTTACAGGTGTTCCCACTGTCACTGCAGCAAAGTTAGCAAGCGGGCGGATAAATTTGGCGGTTACTTGTCTCTTGGCTTCGGGTTAGGGAAGGCGTTCTCTAGCTTGAACAGCGAGTATCTCCTTTTCGAGTCTGTAATAGAAGCATTCGCGTGATGACGCAGGATGGTCCTCTGAAAAGTTTGCGCAATTAGCAGGTCGGTCACAATTGGGGACATGTGCGACCTTACCACAGCGGAAGCATGTACTTTTAATGTTCCTCAATCGGCAGGCATCACTGCCCAGAACAAAGCGTCTGGGATTAGGAATGTACTCTCGAACCGAGCACTGTGTCCAGCCAATGTGGACATCACGAGGCAGAGAACAGAGCTTGAATTTGAGGATGTAGACCAGTGTACTCCTCAACTCCATTTCGCCGTCGGAGTGGTTTGGTCTGTTTTTATATTAGATGGTTCCTTGTATCGTGTTGAGAGTAGGGTGCTCATCAACTTTTACATGCATATCATTTAGTTGTTTTAGGCTCTGAATGTTCCTACTTTGCTCCTCATCTTTCACCTCCACCAGGAGGGAGCCACTCTGAAGCTCACTGATGCGCTTTTTTCTGATTTTCAGCCATCGTTAATGAAGTCGTACACGATTGCGGCGGCTTTACCCAGGTTTTCGTCCGGGAACAGCATGTACCGCACCCGCGTCACGGTCATGTGTCTTGCTTACTAAGTCCACCCACCAGAAGTGGGGGAAGGCTGCTGTTGACTAATCATCTCTCCATCAGGCAGCATGGGATGGAGGGAGTTTACGTCTACTATTTGGGCGCGACCGCCGGGTGATGGCAGTGTTGAAGAGCGTCCACCAGATGGTGACACTGATACGTCATTATATTGCGATAACCGTTGTTGTTGTAATAGCTGTTGTTCAGAAGAGTTGTCCAATGGAGAAGTCTGTGTCGTCAACATTTGCTGAATTTCTATTGAAGAATCTATGAGAGTTCCGAGGAGCCCCCTCAACATGCCCACGCCAACCTCGGAGCGCATATAGCAAGGGTTTCCTGGCTCTTTCAATAAGCACCACTTGTGAGCTATGTGAGGTTCGTTTCCCTGCAACACAGTATTCCGACGGTTAAGCAAGATCTTCCAACAGCTCTACCCCAGAAACGGGTTCGCTGAAGGTTGTCCCACCCCACGGTCCACCACATCGCAGCGGCCTGATGCGGTCATATCATTTACAGCGTTATCTGTTGTCAACTTTGCTACTTTGGCCACCTTGATAGCTGACGAGTTTAGATTCAAGAAAACATGCATGGAAAAAAATAAGAGAAACAAGAGGATAACAAACAGAAACTAATTAGGAAAGTAAATATATATAGCAAGAGAAATGCTCAAGATAAAAAAAACAGCAAAGGTTGTAGGAAAAAATAAGAAAAAAGTTAATCAAAATGTAAAGTAAAGTAATAAGAAAAAAAAATACAGCAAAAAAAAATAAAGTAAAAAAACTAAAGTAAAAAAAATAACACTATGGGGGAAAGTTGTCAAGAGAAGGAGAGATAAGTTAATGGGGTTTCAACAAAACAAACGAGGTAAAAGGAGTAAATAAGGTGAAAGCATAAGCAGGAAAGGGTAGAGAAGGAGAGATAGTGAAGAGCTCACCCCCCCGGTTGGATCGTGACCGCGTGCGACCCGTGAACCAGTAGCTTTAGGGAGGGGGGAGGTAGTTTGTCCGTAACGTTATGTGCTAGGAAGAGGCAACGCATGGCGACAGGGTGGAATAACTTACACTCCTACCGCGTGGCACGGTGAGTGTAGTATCATAACTATAAATATATTTCGGTATCATTAAATAGAGTGTGTGAGAGGAGGAGGCTTCGCGTGAACGTGGGTTAGAGTAAAGTAATGAGATGCCCGAGTACTGTCGATGCGAGCAAAATTAGTGTACCCGTATCTGGGTTCCCATGCGGAGATAACTGAACTAGTGGAAACTGAAGTAAAGGCGCGAGTGAAGGAGGGGTGTAAAGTGTTGGGTGCACTGAAGAGTGTTATGAGCTGAAGGACGTTGGGGATGGAAGCAAAGAGAGGGCTGCAAGAGGGTGTTGTTGTCCCAACTGAGCTCTACGGAGCTGAGACTTGGGGGGTGAGAGCAGAAGAGAGAAGGTTGAATGTTTTCGAGATGAAATGTCTGAGGAGCGTGGCTGGAGTAACGCTGAGAGCCCGGATCACCAACGACGTGGTTCGAATCAGAACAGGGATGGTGAAGAAGTTGGAGGACAGTGGATTTGCGTGTTCTGAGATGGTTCGGGCACATGGAAAGGATGGGTGAAGGTAGATTTGGGAAAAGGGTGATGAATGTGGAGGCGAGTATTCGCAGGCCTAGAGGTAGACCGAAATTTGGGTGGATGGATGGTGTGAAGCAGGCGTTAGGAAGGAGAGACATGAATGTGGCGGTAGCGAGAGAGCGTGCAATGAACAGGCGTGAGTGAAGAATATTTGTGAATGGTTGCTTTTGACGCTGCTCTGATGTGCTTTCCAGCCCTTGGTATTCCGCTGTCGGGATGTTCGTGGGTGGGGGGGCCCGGCCATTATCACGCGGCGGGGGTAAACCAGTGAAAACTGTGGGGCCCTGCTGCTGACAACGGATCTTCAGACTGCACTCGTGACCTAGAGTGTATGTTGCGGGGGTACCGGCTGGACCCTTTAGCACAAAAGGGCTAAAATGTGTGAGTGTGAGCGTATGCAGGTGTGATGTGGGCTTTACCGTCGGCCATCCCCCTTTCTGGAGGATGCGGCCTAGTGTCTGTATATATCTGTATCTTTACATATTGTCCCGAAGGGTCGATCCCGAGATATCACCAACCAATCCAAGCAGGAATTCTTTGGGAGTCGGCCTTTAAGGATGCATGTGTGCTGAATAACTATAACTATGTCCTGAGAGCCTACAAAAACGTTAAAGTCTCAACACTTCTTTTATCCTCAAGTGTTTGTTGGGAACAGCTCAGTTGATTGTTCTTAGTTTCCCTATATGCTGATACACCAACCCAGTGGGCAGTCTAGATAAAATTTGTCTGTCTGGATACTGCGGTCTAGCGGACCGATAGACAGACACACGGACTGGACGAGCTTCGATAGAAAAACAAGTTTTCATGATCTGTCTCTTTCTGATTTCCTAACTCACTCGGTGGTAGTTCAGCGTAGGACACACACTGCGTTCAGCTGGCGTTTCATTCAGCTCAGAAAGTAGTAGCCAGAGCAGTCAATATCGAACAAATTCATTCCCACGCCTGCTTCATGCCATTCATCCACCCAAACTTTGGTCTACCTTTAAGCCTATGTCCGCTCACCTCCGCCATCATCACCTTATTCACCAATCTTCCTCCATAGCCCCCCTCACCATGTGTTCGAACAATCGTAGATCAAAATAATCTACTCAGTCTATAACTTTTTTACCATTCCCGTTCTAATTGAAAGTACGTCGTTATTGATACTGCCTATCAGCGTCACTCCGGCCATATTCCTTAACATTTCACCTCGAAAACATTTAATCCTTTAGCAGAGGAGTAAATAAATTTGATATCCCTTTCATGTCGACTGGAAATGAGACAGCTAAAAAAGATGTACCAGCAAAGAACACTAACCTGAGGGTAATCAGAATTGTCCGAGAGCAGCACATTCTCTGGCTTGAGGTCGCAGTGCACGATGTTCTTGCTGTGCAAGTAACGTAGGGCGATCAGGATCTGCAGGATATAAGTCGATGTAATTGGTCAGTGCTTATAACAGACTAGGTCGAGATTGATATGTTTGTGTAATACAATATGCATTTAGTTGCTTGGTTAGTGGGCTCTGAAACGCATTCTGACCTGATTGATGAGGTACTTTGTGACCCTCTCCGTAAGACGGCCTCGTTCACTGCTGAGGATCATTTCGAGCATGTCGCCACGTAGCTTCTCCATCACGACGAATATCCTGTCGGGTGTCTCGAACATTCGCTCCACGTTAACCACTCCCTAATGACAACAAAACCAATAGATTTAAGGTAATAATTAACAAGAGCAGGCAGCACCATTGCACGAGTAACAGAAAAACTATTACAAATTCAAGAAACCCTAGTCCGAAATGTTTGCACACTAACAAAATGTGTAAATTAGAGTGCACAATAACAAAATGTGCAAATTAGACTGCACAATAACAAAATGTGCAAATTAGAGTCTAAGGACAAACTGCAGGTATGTGCTATGCAAATACACTGACCTGGTGCCGAATACTCTGGAGAATAGCGAGCTCGTTCTTCAGTGCCGATTTTTGCTTGTTGGGAAACCGCAACTTGTCAACCATTTTAACAGCCACCTCGCGAGATGATTTGCGGTGAACCGCTGAGGAGAAAACGTACCATTAGCATAAATAACACTTCGCATCAACTAAGCGGCCCACCTTGAGTGAAAAAAAAATCATTTTAGGCTTTTAAAGTGAGTGGCTCGGCCATAATGACGCGGCGGGGGTAAACCAGTGAAAACTGTCGGGCCCTGCTGCTGACAATGGATCCTCGGACTGCACTAGTGACCCAGAGTGTATGTTGCGGGGGTACCAGCCGGACCCTTTAGCACAGAAGAACTAAGTTGTGTGAGTGTGAGCGTATAAGGGTGTGAGGTGCGCCTTGCCGTCGGCCACCTCCCTTTCTGGGCGATGCGGCCTAGTGTCTTTATCTGTATAAGTGTGTCACTAGCTACATCGGAAGATATGACCTATCTGAATGTAAAACGGGCATTGACATACATGACCGAGAGCTCTCCCTACATGCCAACTGAGGAATTAAGTATCTATATTCCCTTAGACAGCATGGAATATTGGACAGCACTGTCTCGAGATTAGATAGCGTGCCGAGGCTTTCAAATGCGCTGGAGTCCATGTCCTTATTGCACCGGACATCAAACCACCATCAAGTAATCAAGAATTTCTCGTTGGTCTTCATCTTTGCTTTACCTTATGGCATGCTCAAGTCGCTTCAATTGAAGGAGAGGAACAGCGATTCTATGAAATGTAGGACTTAATCAAAAGGTAAGATGAAATCTGATCAATTCATAATTAGATTTTAGCTTAGTGATTGGTTTCTCGAAGGACTATGAGAAGTGGTTCCACATGTAATAGCCTCGGAGGGATCGCAGTAAGTATTAGGCGGAGCGTCGTAGTTGAATCCAGGAACTGGATCCTGGGTGAGTTGGCGTCGAGTCTAGGTTGGGCATACTACTTAGACACAGACAATAGTAATAAAGTAGACAGTCCATACAAAATGTAAGCTGCGACGTCACCATTAGACGTCAGTGCGTTAGTCTGCTATGTCCTATTCTCAATCGAAAGAGAATAATCTCAGCCCTTCGAGATCAATCATTTGGAGAGGCCCAGGGTATCCGTGGTCACTAATAGTGCGGGGGGAATCAAGAGAATAATCTTAGCCCATCGAGATCAATTATTTGGAGAAGCCCAGGGCATGGGTGTGTCACTGATAGTGCAGGGGAACATGAATCAAGAGCATTATCTCAGGACATCGGGGAAGATTATTTGGAGAGGCCCAGCCCAGGGTTTCTGTGTGTTACTAATTAGTGCGGGGAACATCAAACAAGAGAATAATCTCAGCCCATCGAGATCGATTATTTAGAGAGGCCCAGGGTATCGGGTTGTCATTAATATTGCGATGAACATCAAACATTAAAATGTTTCATGTTTCCCACAGCTTTTTATAATGGCTAGGAAGACGTCGTTATACTGAAGTGAGTGGTGTTTTGATTTGATTTGAGCCTCATTTCCACCAGAGCCTCAACGTGAGTCATAATAGGCTCCCCCGTAGGGCTCGATGATTATTGATTCCAGTAGGCTCGCACGCCTATGTGTGCGAGGAATAAACGGAACAACGCTTTCAACGTTAGAAAAAACGTGAAAATTTTAGCAATATCAGACGCACGCTAGTGCGCAAAAGAAAAAACGCTTACTTGAAGCGGATCTCCGCTTCCAATCCTTTAGAACATAAAGAATGATATGTACGCACCCTAGTGCGTGCAGGTAGCATCGTCGAGATTAGTACGAGGTCAGTGGCAACACGGGCAACATCAGCTCCGACAGCAACGCAACACAATATTTACAGCTACGCGGTTTAGTTGTATAAATACAATTCATTTATCCAGGTAAGATAAATACTCAGATGAAACGAAACGAATCCTCGCCTCCAACCCCTAAGAACCTCATGAGTTTCATGTCCATACGCCAGTGCGCTCAAATAGTATCGTCGAAATAGGTACAAGGTTCACGGCTACATGAACATAGTCAGCTCCGGCAGCAACGCAACACAATGTTCACAGCTACGCGGTCCATTTTATTTTTAGTACAATTCATTTATTCAGGCAAGATAAAGACTCAGACAAAACGACTCCCCGCCTCCAACCACCAAAAACTCCAAGAATAGCATGCACGCGCGACAGTGCGCACAGCCAGTATCGTCGAAATTGGTACAAGGTCTATGGCTTCACGGATTAGATAGACTCCAACCGCAACGCGTCACAAGGTTTTATAGCTACGTAGTCCAGGTCAACCCCAGAAACTGCACATGGTCCGTGCACGCGCGAGCGAGCACAGACTGAAGAAAAAATACCCATTCACAAAATCACAAACACGAACTCCCGCACAAATACTCCAGCGTTTTAATATTGTGGATCGTGAAAAAGAAAGTAAGAGCAGGTTCGTCCTGGGCAGAAAAACTGCTCAGATTATTGATTTCGCACGGATTGTTTAAGGGGATAGGGCGGGGGAAGCATTAGTCCATTGGGTCGCAAAAGAGCCCGATGAATCCCGGAGGGTGACCCGTGTACCCCGGATCTTCCCGAGCTCCTCGAGTCCCCCGAGACCCCTCGCCTCAGCTCATCTCGGTTTGTCTCGAATCATTTCGGCCAGTTTCGGCTCGTCGCGACTAACTAGACTCGCCTCAACATGTTTCGACTGATCTCGACCAGCCGCGACGCGACCCTCGCTCTCTGCGCCAGCAATCCGCGGACTGTAATGGTTAATTGTTCTACTCATGCATCTTACAAACATTTTTCTGTGTATGGGTTTCACAGCGCTGGGAGGGGGAAGCAGAGGTTCCAGGATTCAGAGGGGCTTCTAAAGGGTCCCACAGTTTCTCAAAAGGGTCCTAAATGGTCTCAAGGGTGTCGCAAGGGACCCCAGAAAGGTCTAAGTGGATCCCCCCAAATCCACCTGGTCTCCCAAGTCCCGCGGGTCCCACGAAAACCTCCCCTCCCTGGGTCACCTTGTCTCAACCAACCTCGATACATATAATAATAATAATAACAAATTCAAAATTTATCACCATGAAAGAAGGGCAGAGAAAAATAATAGAGCCCAAGCAAGAAGAAATAATAAAATACTAAAATAAAGTGTTAATGATCTATAAAATGAATAATCATCCATCCACCCAAGTGAGTGCTGTTCTACTGGGCCAGAGGCCACTAGAGCTCTCCGAAACGCATCGTCCGCCCGCTCATCACCCGCAACCTCACAGTGGCTCGGAACCCAGCAAAACAACGTTTATTCAGAAACAGACACTAGGCCGCATCCCCTCGAAAAGGGGTGGCCGACGGCAGGGCGCACCTCACACCCTCATACGCTTACACTCACACAACTTAGCCCTTTTGTGCTAAAGGGTCCGGTCTGTACCCCTGCAACATACACTCAGGGTCACGAGTGCAGTCCGAGGATCCGTCGTCAGCAGCAGGGCCCGACAGTTTTCACTGGTTCACCCCCACCGCGTTATACTGCTCCCCCCCCCACCCACGAACATCCCGACAGCGGGATGCCAAGGGCGGGAAAGCACATCAGAGCAGCGTCGAAATCAAACATTCACAACCATTCTCCACTCACGCCTGTTCATTGCACGCTTTCTCACCACCTCCACATTCATGTCGCTCCTTCCTAACGCCTGCTCCACACCATCCATCCACCCTAAGTTCGGTCTACTTCTAGGCCTGCGACCATTCGCCTCCGCATTCATCACCCTTTTCACCGATCTCCCTTCATCCATCCTCTCCCTATACCCGAACCATCTCAGAACACGCGAATCCACTCTGTCCTCCAACTTCTTCACCATCTCTGTTCTGATTCGAACCATGTCGTGGGTGATACGGTCTCTCAGCGTTACTCCAGCCATGCTCCTCAAACACTTCATCTCGAAAACATTCAACCTTCTTCTCTCCTCTGCTCTTACCCCCCTAGTCTCAGCTCCGTAGAGCACAGTTGTGACAACAACACTCTCATACAGCCCTCTCTTTGCTTCCATCCCCAACGTCCTACAGCTTATTACACTCTTTAGTACACCCAACACTTTACACCCCTCCTTCACTCGCGCCTTCACTTCAGTTTCCACTAGTTCAGTTATCTCCACATGGCAGCCCAGATACTCAAACACTGAACTTCCTCCAAGAGCTTTCCATTTAGGGTGACACTAATTTCGCTCGCATAGAAAGTCCTCGAGCATCTCATTACTTTTCTCTTACCCACGTTCACTCGAAGCTTCCTCCTCTCACACACTATCAAACTCGGACACTAGCCTACGTAGCTTCTCCTCTGAATCCGCAACCAGGGCCGTATCATCAGCAAATGGCAACTGGCTCAATTGTCAATTCCGCCCATTCGCTTCCAATCCTCGGTACCACGCGGCAGGCGTGGTACCGAGTGAGTGGCGCAGTGCCTGCATTGTTCCGCTATATAAGGGCAAAGGAAATGAAAATGAATGCTGCAACTCGAGAGGTATCAGTCTGTTATGTGTTGTTGGTAAGTTGTACGGGAGAGTGCTGATCAAAAGGATAAGAGACTGTACGGACTACGCAATTGGAGAGGAACAGTGTGGCTTTAGGAGTGGTAGAGGGTGTACCGATCAGATTTTTGCAGTGAGACAGGTTTGTGAGAAGTACCTTGCCAAAGGAAAGGATGTGTTCTGGGCCTTCATGGATCTGGAAAAGGCATACGACAGAATTGACAGGGGAGCGCTGTGGAGGGTGTTGCGTTTGTATGGAGTGGACGGACATCTGCTGAAAGCGGTGCAGAGTTGCTATGCTGACAGCCGAGCATGTGTCCGAGTGGGGAGCGAGGTGAGTGATTGGTTCACAGTGAAAGTGGGACTGAGACAAGGCTGTGTGATGTCTCCTTGGCTGTTCAACCTCTATATGGATGAAGTGGTCAGGGAGGTGAACGCGAGTGTGCTGGGTCGTGGCTTGGAACTGTTGGAAGCGAATGGGCGGAGTTGGCAG
>SDVV010006454.1:0-18443 GCA_016164225.1 Gammarus roeselii
TGAGTCAAGGTGCATGCATCGCGTCCTACCCCGGTGAAATGTGAAATGTTATGTGCAAATTCCCGTAGACCGGACAAAATCCGTCATACGTACCCACCAAAATGACTCTAGAATGCCGTTCTTGGTGGTATATATACTACTACTGGGACCCCATGCAATATGAGCACTCGAGTGTATTATGCCACTAGACTGGGACACCTTGCAGTATAAGCACTCGAGTGCATTGTGCCCCTAGACTGGGACACCTTGCAATATAAGCACTCGAGTGTATCAAGCTACTAGACTGGGGCACCATGCAATATAAGCACTCGAGTGTATTATGCCACTAGACTGGGACACCTTGCAAAAGAAGCACTCGAGTGTATTATGCCACTAGACTGGGACACCATGCAATACAAGCACTCGAGTGTATTATGCCACTAGACTGGAGCACCATGCAATATGTGCACTCAAGTGAATTGTGCCACTAGACTGGGACACCTTGCAATATAAGCACTCGACACTCGAGAGTATTATGCTACCAGACTGGGACACCTTGCAATATAATCACTAGCGTGTGTTATGCAACTAGACTGGGACTCCATGCAATATAAACACTCGAGTGTATTATGCCACTAGACTGGAGCACCATGCAATGTCAGCACTCGAGTGTATTGCCACTAGACTGGGACACCTTGCAATATAAGCACTCGAGTGTATTATGCCACTAGACTGGGACACCTTGCAATATAAGCACTCGAGTGTATTATGCAATTACACCGGGGTACCATGCAATATGTGCACTCGAGTGTATTATGCCACTAGACTGGGACACGTTGCAATATAAGCACTCGAGTGTATTATGCCACTAGACTGGGGCACCGTGCAATATGTGCACTCGAGTGTATTTTGCCACTAGACTGGGACACCATGCAATATAAGCACTCGAGTGTATTATGCCACTAGACTGGGACACCTTGCAATATAAGAACTCGAGTGTATTATGCAACTAGACCGGGGTACCATGCAATATAAGCACTCAAGAGTATTATGCCACTAGACTGGGACACATTGCAATGTAAGCACTTGAGTGTACTATGCCACTAGACTGGGACCCCATGTACTATAAGCACTTGAGTGTATTATGCCACTAGACTGGGACAGTTTGCAATCTAAGCACTCTAGTGTATTATGCAACTAGACCGGGGTACCATGCAATATGTGCACTCGAGTATATTATGTCACTAGACTGAGACACGTTGCAATATAAGCACTCGAGTGTATTATGCCACTAGACTGGGGCACCGTGCAGTATAAGCACTCAAGTGTATTATGCCACTAGACTGGGACACGTTGCAATATAAGCACTCGAGTGTATTATGCAACTAGACCGGGGTACCATGCAATATGTGCACTCGGGTGTATTATGCCACTAGACTGGGACACGTTGCAATGTAAGCACTCTAGTGTATTATGCCACTAGACTGGGGCACCGTGCAATATTAGCATTCAAGTGTATTATGCCACTTGACTGGGACACCATGCAATATAAGCACTCATGAGTATTATGCCACTAGACAGGGACACATTGCAATATAAGCACTTGAGTGTACTATGCCACTAGAGAGAGTTTAACCGTTACTATGCCACTAGACTGGGACACCATGCAATATAAGCACTCGAGTGTATTATGCCACTAGACTGGGACACGTTGCAATATAAGCACTCGAGTGTACTATGCAACTAGACCGGGGTACCATGCAATATGAGCACTCGAGTGTATTATGCCACTAGACTGGGACACCTTGCAGTACAAGCACTCGAGTGTATTGTGCCCTAGACTGGGACACCTTGCAATATAAGCACTCGAGTGTATCAAGCTACTAGACTGGGGCACCATGCAATATAAGCACTCGAGTGTATTATGCCACTAGACTGGGACACCTTGCAATAGAAGCACTCGAGTGTATTATGCCACTAGACTGGGACACCATGCAATATAAGAACTCGAGTGTATTATGCCACTACACCGGGGTACCAGGCAATATGTGCACTCGAGTGTATTATGCCACTAGACTGGGACACGTTGCAATGTAAGCACTCGAGTGTATTATGCCACTAGACTGGGGCACCGCGCAATATGTGCACTCGAGTGTATTTTGCCACTAGACTGGGACACCATGCAATATAAGCACTCGAGTGTATTATGCCACTAGACTGGGACACCTTGCAATATAAGAACTCGAGTGTATTATGCAACTAGACCGGGGTACCATGCAATATGTGCACTCGAGTGTATTATGCCACTAGACTGGGACACGTTGCAATACAAGCACTCGAGTGTATTATGCCACTAGACTGGGGCACCGTGCAATATGTGCACTCGAGTGTATTTTGCTACTAGACTGGGGCACCATGCAATATGTGCACTTGAGTGTATTATGCCACTATACTGGGACAACATGCAATACAAGCACTCGAGTTTATTATGCCACTAGACTGGGACACCATGCAGTATAAGCACTCGAGTATCAGGCCACTTGACTGGGACACCATGCAATATAAGCAATCGAATATTAGGCCACTAGACTGGGACACTATGCAATATAAGCACTCGAGTATTAGGCCACTTGACTTGGGTTAATTGAGACACCAAAGCACATCACATGATTAAATAAAATGTTCGTTTTTGTTGTGCCCAACCGAAAGACACAACGGTCTCTACACTATGCCAGTGGTTATCGCAGCCGCAGCAGTAACGGTCAAGAAGCAGACGCCAACAATTGATACACTACGAACACAAGAGCCTATCGTTGTGTTAGTAGGCCGAACAGTTGCAGGCAGTAATCAGGTGCGAGATAGAGATATAAGTCGCTGCCCCGCAAGTAGAGCTCATGTAAACGAAAATAAAAATATTGCCCCTAATATAACGCCTAAAAATAGATGCAATGCAAGTGAAGAGACTCAAGATGGTGTGACTGTCAGTAATCTCTAATGTTATTATGTTAATGTTAGATGTCTCCATTACAAAATTAACAAATTGTGAATCCTTGCAATTAACAAAAAAGATCCATCGACATAATAACAATAACTGAATTGTGGATGAAACTGAGCACCATATATCATCTTGACGAAATCACTTGCGCAGTTTATCACTATTTCACAAAGATAGACAAGGCCGAGAGGGCGGGAGAGTATTGTTCCTCGTGAAAATTTCTCAACAAATATTAGGAGTTGCTATTCCAAGCAGAAGATTCGACATAGTTTCAATTCAAGTAGTCGGTAAACATAGAAAATGGAATCACCCCGTCTATCGTCCTTCAAAGATCACGGGTGCAGAAGACATCGAACTATGCATGTTCCTCGTCAATGCCGACTCAACACAAAACAGTATTGAACTTGGAGAATTGATTTTCCTAACATTGATTGGGCAATATACGTATGTACTGGCCCTGGTCAATGCCAGATTGTTTTTACTAACGATAAGTCCGTGACCTTGATGGTAGTGCCACATACAAGAGGCAGCACCATTCCTGATCTTCTATTCACTACAAGTGACTCACGTCACGAGCGTGGAAGTGGACGAACCCCAGGAAACTAGCGACCACAACTACTTCTGTTCTACGATTGAGTTCGAGTTGAAACAGTCAATTAAAAGCGACAAAAAAGATCCGTAAAGTGTCCTCCTGAGAACGATGACGTAGAGCCAGGAACAGACGACCCTAGAACGAATGTCCCACTAAGACGATATTTTTGTTCGGTATTAACATCCGAGATTATGAAAGGCAAGCAAAAACTTGTACTGGACGAGCCTTTTTAACACTAGATTGCAACGGTGTGACCAAGAATAATGGATACAGGATCGTTGGTAAGCGTTTTGCAATAGATATAACTCGTAACTTCTTCACGTTTAGTGTTGAAGAAAAGGAATAGCTTCCAAGAGATGTTGTTCACTGCGAAACAGCAAAACCTTGAGGTCACGACTCGAACAATACTACCAGAATCACCTCTAATTATTTTCCGCGAGTAGTACATTTCAGAAGCAGTGTCCGGCATCAGTGCCAGCATAAAAGTTAAAAAATGGTCTGGCACAGACACACGGTTCAAGTAGTGCCGTCATTGATACGAGCACTGGTAAAATGGCGCCGGCAATGGTACCTACGAGTTGCAAAACGGTGTCCACAATGAAACAGACTTTATGCCACATCGTGGGTAGTTGGCTTCTCTTCAGGTGTTGATTGAGAAGTTTCGATAATAACAGTTGCAAGCTACTTCCTGATACACCTTTTCCATTCAAGCTCGTTTCCTACAGATACTACACAGATACATTAGGCGCTCTGACCTTCCTTAAAATTCATTTTCCTACTATTGAAAGGCGAACTCGTTTGAGCCAGAAGTCCAGTTGTGGTCATCTAACACTTAAAAACCCCAGTCAAATTTACTGATAATTGAGGCACTAAAGCGCATCACATGATTGAAGCGCTTGAGTGTATTATGGCTCCTGAGTGATGATGGGAGTAGGATACCCATAATGACTCTTATTTCAAAACTGGTGTAACGTAACGAGCAAAAATTCATTTATGATTAGTCTGTAACTGGAAAAACCAATTCGACTTTCCCCACTTTGAATTTAACTTCATATAGACATTTCTTACGGTACTATGTGTAGACAAAGCTTCTTAATGGGTAATATTAGTCAAATTAGAGTTCAAATACAGAGCGGAAAATGGATCATAAGCAAATTTTCGCTTGCTACTGTACTCAGGGCAATAACATTTGTTTACGGCTAATCAGCGGTATAACAGAGAAACAAATTACACTTCATCATCAATGGATTTAACTAGAAACGGATTTTTTAACGGCGTCTATCAACATATAGGCCGATTGAATACCGAAACTAAAATGTTCATTTGTTTGAGTGCGTTGCGAAAGATGATCAATTACGTTAGTTTAGTCTTATATCGCTAACGAATTTTCTTTAGCTGATGTACAGTAGCGATTTTTTTTTAAGTCAAGATTGAAGGTTAACAAAAATCTTCAAATATCATTTCTCGATCATCATTTGAACTCATCAGGCATTTATTTGCTACTATCCATAAAGAGGCTTTGTCTAGATGGAATTCAAAAAAAAAATTTATAAATGAAGTTCAATTCCACGTGCGAAAATCTTTTTTTTTTGTTACGCACGAGGAAGGAAACAATCTAAATTAAAAACCAAACAGCCCACTTACGCCAAAACAACTTTTCTTATCGCAATAATCGTTTGCGTACTGACTAGAATGATGATGTCAGTGGGTGAGCAGCACTCACCCTCGTTTGGCCTTCTTCCATCGGTTGCTCTGCATGCTACTCTTGGTCGCAAGACTGGGCGTGGTTGCTAAACTTATTTAAATCTTCCTTTCTATCACAATTGTAGTAGGATAACAACATCAGCGTTACAGGCGTGACAACAACCATCAACACCAGTGTCGGGACATTGGTTGTCTCACGGCCACCACTGAAGGACCGTCTCACAGCCACGACTGAAGGACCGTCTCACGCAAGCGACGAAAGGATTAACTCACGATTGTCTCAGCAAATAACGACAGGATTGCCATACACGAATATCACGCTAACAAGGCTAGGATCGTCTCGCAGTTTTCCCCAGCAAATAACGTTAGGAGCGTCTTGCTGTTTGCTCACACGACAAACGATATTTGTGTCTAACGCTAACGGCGGTAGGATTGTATCATAAAAACGACGATACGATCATCTCATGGTTGTCTCTCGCGACCAGTGATAGAATTGTTTCACGCAAGCGACGATAAGATTTCTCACGCGAACAGACAGAATTGTCTCGCCCCCACGGCGATAGGACCATCTCACGGCTACCTCACGCCAACGACGACAGAATAGACCGCGATGACTATTATTGAAGTGTTACTCTAGTCACAGCTCTTGGCCCTGGCCTGCGCCGGCACGGAAGTTACAACAGCGCAGAAGACTTTCTCAACGGTTGCAGATTCATTGGAATAATCCCTTTTTGGATAAACGTTTCAAACTTGCTTCAAAATTTATTTACAGAATTCAACAAGACGTCTTGCAGAGATTAGATGCGGAGAAGCAGCGAAATTAAGTTAGATACCACTGCGAAAACTATAGTTTGTTTTTAGCTGTAGGAGCACAAATTGAATTTTTCCTTCGCTACTGTACCTACTCTGTTATTACAGTGAAACATTAGGGTGTCATACGTCGACCAGGCACCAACCGGTGGCAGACAGAATATAAGGCTACCTCTATTGCACAATCAGTGAACCTCTCAAGTAATTATATTCGTCAACATCAAAGATGAAGTTTTGTTATTGAGCGTTCACAGAGTGTTTTGATCTAGTTAGCCTTGCACATCAAGAGGCAATGCCTTATGGTGAGTAACATAGCTCATCCTGTCTTCATTCTTACAGGTGAATTAGCAGGCGAGCCTTGTTAACCAGAACCTGAGAGATTACTTGACAAGCCTCAGAGTGGACCATAAAACATCGCTTGAGAATGCAGGTGCAGCAGACTGGACAGTAACATTAGGTAATCGAGGTACTCGTCGTCGCACATCGATATTGCTACACAAAATAACTGTTTTCATTTCACACAGCAAAACTATTGTTTGTATCACAGTTTAAACGGCGCTAGTGTCAGCTAGGTTTCAGTGTTTTATGGTTTAACTAGCTCTTAGGTATCGTTTCGAATATACCATCACATCCACATCCATAGGTTGGAGTGTTAATGATAGCTTTGAAAATATTTATGAGTCTGTGACTCATTCCTGGCATAGTAAGCTTATGAAAATACCCCTATAATGATAGGCATACTGTTAGTTGTCGCCCACATGTTATCTTCAACGCCAGTTTACATCGAGCACACTTTCAAATGCAGACCAGGCAACTTATTAGTGCAGACAATAGCCATCAATTGAGAAGAAGTTCACCACAAACTGCCAGGCTGGCTCTAGTCTGCAGTCACACGTGGTGCACCAAAATCAAGGCCAAACTGGCCCGCCTGAAGCCGAGACACCACGGCGTCAGGTGATGTGATAGCGCTCTCTCCACGACACCCCTAATCGGGGCTATAATCGGCGGTGATAGCAACAGTGCGACGAGTCTGGGCTCTTGTGCCACGTTCAGGCCGTGGCCTTTGGATGATTGGGCTAGGGTGGGGTGGCAGGTAACAGATGAAGACGATGCCGAAACTCTGAACCCTAAATAAATCGATACCTGACCTATGATGATATTTTTCTGGAGTCTAGAGTCTACCTGGAGTCTAGAGTCTACAGATTAAGCGGCCGTAGAGATGAGCGGCCCGACTCGGCCGCCAGGCTAATGAATTGATAATGGCTCCAGCAGTAGACAGTGTAAACAACTTTATATTTCACATGGGAGGCAAATTCAATCAATCGCGATTAATTGTGTTCGATATTTGTAAGTGTTCGTATTTGTAGATCGGTATCTTTTGAACATCACTCATGACACAAAAACTAAGCCAGCTTCGCAATGAGTTCACCTAGCTTGAGTCTGTTGGCACTAAAACACTGACCATTGAAACTTGCCCATTTCCCTTCAAGACATATTTTACAACAATAATTTTCCGATTTATTTAGGACGCACTATATTTCCCAATTTATTTCCAGCAGTAATACAGAAAGAAAAAATCATGAAGCAGATCCAAAGATAAAAAGATTCAATTTCAAAATACGTTAATCGTATCTTGGTTACGATACTTATAAATAGATTAATAAGCCCGTCCCTACCGGAGGCGGTAGTGTTCAATACACGCCTTGCTAGTAGATTAATAAGCCCGTCCCTACCGGAGGCGATAGTGTTCAATACACGCCTTGCTAGTAGATTAATAAGCCCGTCCCCACCGGAGGCGATAGTGCTCAATACACGCCTTGCTAGTAGATTAATAAGCCCGTCCCTACCGGTGGCGATTGTGTTCAATACACGCCTTGCTATTAGATTAATAAGCCCGTCCCCACCGGAGGCGATAGTGTTCAATACACGCCTTGATATTAGATTATTAAGCCCGTCCCCACCGGAGGCGATAGTGTTCAATACACGCCTTGATATTAGATTATTAAGCCCGTCCCCACCGGAGGCGATAGTGTTCAATACACGCCTTGATTCAGCCTTGTTTGTCTCCGAATCTGACTGACGTACTGAGGTGCTTTACTGGTTCAATATTTGTATGTTATTCTAGCAAGTTGCTATAATATTTTATTAGTATTTACCATTAACTTCAGCACACAAAATGACTGCCATTGGAAATCGTCCTAAGGCAATATACATATTTATAAAATGCATGTATACGTTTCACTACCTAATTTGTATACAGTGACATTATCAGACCCTTTTCTATTAGAAATCACATTAATGAATTTCGACAATATTTAATGAATATTGAGAATGAATGAATGAATGTTATGTACAAACGTAACAAGAATACAAGTTGAAAAACATAACTGGTCATTAATATGACATCTATGATCAATCATTCACTGATACTGTTCAGGCGTCCTGCACGGCGTGAGTATCAAGTGCAGTCTCAATGGTCTCCTGTCGGTCATATCTATTGAGACTGCCCTCCGGTCTGATGAAAAAGCGCGAAATAATGCTTCGAATCAGCCACACATGCCAACATCGTGGGCCTCTGAAGCTTGCATTCAACGAGTGTTCTGCCAACATCCGAGCCCAACGTGTTGAAGCAGCGTCACACTGCACATTACCGTCCAGCCATTAGATCACGGTTCTGAAGGACCACCTGGATTAGGCAAATGGTCGACCAAAATCGTAAACCAGACGTTGCAATTATGACTGGATTTGGAGTCGGTCATAAACTTCGGTAATTTGTTACATCCTAATAAGCCCTACCAAATGACGGTCAAATGTAGAAGAGGGAACGTTGAACATTAAAACGGCTCACAAGTTCAGCTAAGATAACGACGACACAACACTTGTTCCAGTGTCAGAGGCTCGCTCTGGGAAGAAACTGGCATGAAGTGCCGATTCGGAGCAGTCTTATGTGAATGTAACATCATGCCGGAAGACACTTCTCAAGGAAATTGAACCTTTATGGGGGGCCATCGCCGACATCCACTCCCTGCAATTCAGTCAATACAATAACTGCAAAAAAATTATGAATGTATGCCTGAAAAATTATCATTCCAAAAGCTAGATCTTACAATCCATATTACTATTGTTTTTGCAGCAATTATCCCAATTATAATAACTATTGTAACCTTTACTACCATGAGACAATAAAAAAATCACATTAACCTTCGAATTACACGTATTCATTTACTAATAATATCGCATTTATTCTTTGGTAACATTTGATAAATGTTTCAAAATATACTTCTTTACACATTTTCAGGCACCTAATTGGACAAATAAAAATGCTACGCTAGACAGTGACAGGCATCGTTGCTCATTGGTCTCTCGTAGTTGAGCGGCAGACAGTGAATTGGTCTCTCGTAGCTGAGCAGGATAGAGTGACAAGCAGCATTGCATAGCTGTTTAACTCTCGTAGTTGAGCAGTATAGACAGAGACAGGCAGCATTGCATTGCTGTTCAACTCTCTCGTAGTTGAGCAGTATAGACAGTGACAGGCAGCATTGCATTGCTGTTCAACTCTCTCGTAGTTGAGCAGTATAGACAGTGACAGGCAGCATTGCATTTGCTGTTCAACTCTCTCGTAGTTGAGCAGTATAGACAGTGACAGGCAGCATTGCATTGCTGTTCAACTCTCTCGTAGTTGAGCAGTATAGACAGTGACAGGCAGCATTGCATTTGCTGTTCAACTCTCTCGTAGTTGAGCAGTATAGACAGTGACAGGCAGCATTGCATTGCTGTTCAACTCTCTCGTAGTTGAGCAGTATAGACAGTGACAGGCAGCATTGCATTTGCTGTTCAACTCTCTCGTAGTTGAGCAGTATAGACAGTGACAGGCAGCATTGCATTGCTGTTCAACTCTCTCGTAGTTGAGCAGTATAGACAGTGACAGGCAGCATTGCATTTGCTGTTCAACTCTCTCGTAGTTGAGCAGTATAGACAGTGACAGGCAGCATTGCATTGCTGTTCAACTCTCTCGTAGTTGAGCAGTATAGACAGAGACAGGCAGCATAGCATTCCTGTTTAACTTTTTCGTAGTTGAGCAGCAAAAATTGTTCGGTCTCTCGTAGTTGAGCAGTGTAGACAGTGTTAGGCAGCATAGCATTGCTGTTCAACTCTCTCGTAGTTGAACAGTATAGACAGAGACACGCAGCATTGCATTGCTGTTCAACTCTCTCGTAGTTGAGCAGTATAGACAGTGACAAGCAGCATAGTATTGCTGTTCAACTTTCTCGTAGTTGAGCAGTATAGACAGTGTTAGGCAGCAAAGCATTGCTGTTCAACTCTCTCGTAGTCGAGCAGTATAAAGAGTGACAGGCAGCATAGCCTTGCTTTTGAACTCTCTCGTAGTCGAGCAGTATAGACAGTGCTAGGCAGCATAGCATTGATTTTCAACTCTCTCGTAGTCGAGCAGTATAAAGAGTGACAGGCAGCATAGCATTGCTGTTCAACTCTCTCCTAGTTGAGCAGTATAGACAGAGACAGGCAGCATAGCATTGCTGTTCAACTCTCTCGTAGTTGAGCAGTATAGACAGTGACAAGCAGCATAGTATTGCTGTTCAACTCTCTCGTAGTTGAGCAGTATAGACAGTGACAAGCAGCATAGTATTGCTGTTCAACTCTCTCGTAGTCGAGCAGTATAAAGAGTGACAGGCAGCATAGCATTGCTGTTCAACTCTCTCGTAGTTGAGCAGTATAGACAGTGACAAGCAGCATAGTATTGCTGTTCAACTCTCTCGTAGTTGAGCAGTATAGACAGTGACAAGCAGCATTGCTGTTCAACTCTCTCGTAGTCGAGCAGCAGAAAATGACTTGGAGCGGAAGATATCGACAGACCCAGTCGCTCATTTGTCTCTCGCGTTTGAGCAGCAATCCCACCTCACTACTAACAAGTTAAAACCAGCCCCTATCAGTCACCCATTTGGATACCTGCACAATTGGCCTCGTTATCGGAAGATGAGCGTGACGGGCAGGTAAGGACATGAGAGGCCATGGCAGATAGAGGCTGGCTGATCGGGGGGCAAAGATCGGCTTCCTATGCATTATCAATATTGTTCTATTGGAGAGGGGTGAAGAGACGGATATAGAAGTCACAAGGAGTCACAAGGAACTAGAGATCCAATGAGGCAATCTCTGCCCATCCTCCAATATGCATTGAAGTGAACCTACCGGAGTCCCCCCAGGGGGGACTCGCCGTGTGTAACTCATTCCAGTCACACTGACTTCAAGGAGGCTTCTGTGTGCTGCAGAGCATCCCTTTGGTCCTCTAACTGTCGCGAAATCTCATCTCTCCCCCCCACCCCATTGTTGGGCGTGGGGAGCAGTGTGGGAGAGGGTTCTGTACTCTACGTTATTGAAGCCTTTTAAGATTTTGAAGGTTACAATGAGATTTCCTCGAAGCCTACGCTTTTCGAGGGTGAAGAGTTTCAGTTCCCTTAATCTTCTCTGATATCCTATGTGCCTAATGGATTAGATCATCTTCGTTGCCCTAGCCTGTACCATTTCCAGTCTCTCGATGTCTTGGATCAGGGTGGGAGACAAGAATTGGACGACATACTCCAATAGTGGTCTAACTATGGTATTGTACAGGGTTAGGATTATTTCTTTGTCCCTGTACCTGAATTGCCTTCCGATGTATCCGCGGACTTCGCTTTTTTCTCCAACTCCTAGGTCTTTTTCCAAGTTGGTGGTCGGGATCTGACTGCCCAATAGGGAGTAGTTCGCCGATTCGTTTGCTCTGCTGACGTGCATGATTGTGCACTTGTCCGTGTTGAATGGCATCTGCCATGCCTCGGACCATTCCCGATTTTGTCAAGATCCTGCTGCAGGTACCCGACAGCTGTGGGGTTTGCGGGGTTAGCGGCGTTTGCTCCTAGTTTAGTGTCATCAGCAAACTTTGATATATTGCTAATGAGGCCTGCCTCTAGGTCATTTATGTAAATGAGGAACAGGAGTGGGGCTTGGACTGATCCTTGGGGGACCCCGCTTTTAACCGGGGCCCACGGTGAGCTCTCACCATTGATCACCACTCGCTTCCTCCTGTCTGAAAGCCAGTGCTCTATCCATTCGAGATTCTTCACAACTCCAAGAGCTCTCAGCTTGGTGAGGAGTCTCTTGTGAGGGACCTTGTCGAATGCCTTCTTGAAGTCAAGATGCAGGATATCGATGACCCTCGAGTCGTCGTAGATAGAAAACATGTGGTGGAAGAATTCCAACAGGTTGGTCAGGCATGATCTCTTACATCGAAAACCATTCTGACTGTTCTCTAGGAGATTGTCTCCTGATGGTTTACTATTTATTCTCATATACTGGACTTCAACATTTTGCCCACAACTGATGTGAGGCAGATGGGCCTGTAATTTTCAAAAAGATTTTTTGGTCCCTTCTTGTGGATAGGGCTAACGTCGGCTATCTTCATGTCCTCTGGAACCGCCCCCTCTTCCAGTGATTGGTTGAATACCACCAGGAGATGGGGGGCAATTTTGTCCGAGACAGCCTTTATTACTCTCGGGAGGAACCCGTCGGATACTGCAGATTTGTTAGCCTCCAGCTTCTTGATTTTTCTTTCTATCTCTGCGACTGTGCATTGGATGTCCTTCAAGGGATGCATCCCTTGGTACCTAATGGAGGGTTCCAGGATTGCGTCTTTACTCTCTTCGGTGAACACGCTAACGAAGAACTGGTTTAGTACCTCCGCTATCTCCACATTTGTAGTGGTCAGAGTTCTTTGGTCCGTGGTAAGTGGACCGATGGAATCTCTGATGGGTTTCCAACTGTTTACGTGGCTGAAGAACTCTTTTGGGTTGCGTTTGCAGCAACTCGGCGTTCTTCGTTGTGTTGGGATACTCGAATTCGCCTTTTCACCACTACACTGTTTCCTGTTTTTTTTTCACAATCGGTCCGGAAGGTTTTGTTTCCAGCGCATGTATGCATGGTCTTCGGTAGACATGACTGCTTGGATGCCTCTGTTAAACCACTTAGGGTGTGGCTTTTGGTTAGCTCGCACATCCTTGATTGTTTACAAGTGTTTACAGGTGTAAGAAGACAACAAAAGGCCTTTTGGCCCAAACTGGGTTGCCTTTTGATTGTAAGAAGATTAGTTCTGAAGTAGAACGTCTAAGATAGCATCTTGTGTCTGTGTAAAGAAGGGGAAAGTTTGTTGAAGGGAATAGCATTCAACGATGATACTCGAAACAACTCAAATCAGCACCTGAATAGAAAGCCACCGACCCACGGTGTTGATCTGAGATGGTCACAGCTTCATTACTCGTTAAACCAATGTTGACCGGTGTCATTGCTGAACACCGTTTTGCAACGAGCAGGTACCAATGTCGGGCACCTTTTTTACAGTGCTAGTGCCAATGCCGGGCACTAATTTAACCGTATGGGTGTCAATGCCGAACACCATTTTTCACGAATATTCCGGTGAAAGTGCTATAGATGGGAGCTATTTGGCGGCGATTTTGTAGAGCTGTGACTTAAACGCTTCGATTATATCGCTGTTCACAACTTCGCGGGAAGTCTGTTCCATTCTTCGACAACCCTATACGTTAAGAAATTGCGCGCGATATCGAGTGTAAAACGCTTACCAACAATTTTGTATTCATTATTTCTCGTCACTCCGTTCGCATCTAAAGTGAAAAGGCTTGCTCGCTCGACGTTTTCCTTACTCTTCATAATCTTCCACACTTTGATCCTGTCACCTCTGACTCTACGTTTCTCTAGCGAATAAAGGTGAGTTCGCGCAGACTCTCTTCGTACGATTTATATCGCAGCGAAGGGATTGGTTTGGTAGCTTACGTTGGACCTTCTCTAATTTAATGCCTTTTCTGAGGTATGGAGACCAAAATTGGACGGAATACTCACGGTGCGGTCTAACAAATGCAGTGTATAACCTGCGAATACTATTTCTACTCTTGTACGAGATTGTGCGGGATATCATGCCTGATTGGGATGCAACTTGCCTGGACGTCCAGGAATTTGGTTTAAAAACCCGTCCAGGATGCCTCAACTGATTCCAGCCTGGTGGGTTGGAGGTTGCTAAGGTCCCTTTTAAACCTAACTAAGTCAGCTCGTCGGAAGTTGAGCCTTCGTTTAGCGTTGGGTCCTTCTTGGTTTGTTTGCACGTGGATGATTCACCTGACCATGTTGTGGTCGCTGGTGCCCGGGGGTTCCCTTACAGTGACTGACTTTGGTAACCAGGTTCTCTTCCGTAGCAAATATTAGGTCTAAGAAGCTGTTTCCCCTGATGGGTTCATCAACCAGTTGTTCCAGAAAGTTGCTACTGGCGAAATCGACCAGTCTGTTCCCTCTACGTCTGCCGTTCGGTTTTTCCAGACAACGTTGCAGTTGAAGTCCCCCATGATCACTGCTACCCTGTTTCGGATCAGCTGTGTGAGGAGCTCGAAGAGGGATTGGTCATTATTTACCGTTTGGTGGGGTGGCCGGTACACGAGTACACGTTCTGGCTGTGCCTTCGATTTCGATACCTATGACCTCGTGTGGGGTGTCAATGGTGCGGCGAGTGGCTCTGAGGTGGTTTCGCACATAGATTGCGACACCTTCTCCCCGTCTGGCCTGGCGGTCTCTTTTGAAGACGTTGTACCCTTCAAGTTCGAACTTGCCTTCGAAATCGTGCCCTTCTGTCTGGATCTAGGTTTCCGTGATGCCTATCATGTCAGGCATCTCGGAAGCAACAAGGCAGCGGAATTCCACTTGCTTGTTCCTGATTGATCTCGCGTTCAGTAGCAGCATCCGGAAGCCATCTATGTTGTTTTGGGCTCTTCGGATGCTTTCTCGTTTCCCGGTTGTGGTGGCTGCTTGTCTCTCCTGGGGGGTGATGGGGGAGGTCCAGGGTTCAGGTCGCTCCGCTCTTTATCACTCCCACTGCGCGTGTCGGAAGTTTCTACGCGGCTGTCGTGAGCGCTAGCTTCGTTTGCCGGGTCGGTTTGGGTAGCCCCACCCTCTCGTCTGGGGCTCTCCCCGCGGGGACGACAGTCTCGATGATCGTGATCTATTTGGGCTGGACTATCATCTCCACGTCCGAGATCACTGTATCCGAGCTGGCGTCTCTCCTGCTGTTGCGCTCATTTTCACCTGAGCTCGTGAAGCTGGAGCCAGAGCTTGAGCTGGAGCTAATGTTGTGGTCAGGTCTGGCCAGCACGGTGATGGCAGCCACCGCGGAGTTTCCTAGGGGCGTTTGAGTTTTGGTGTTTGCGCTAGGGGGGGCCTCGGACTCTGTTTCGGTCTCCGTGTCTGAGGAGTTGGATCTCTGGCCAGGCTGGAAGAGGATTTTTTTCTCTTTCCTTTTCTTCCTCCGCCCGTTCCCTGCGGTGTGTGGGAGTGTGGAGGGGGTTGTTCCATCGCTGGGATGTGCGCGGGGAGGGGGGTGTAGCTGTTTGTGTTTGGTTGGGGTTTCCCTGCTTGGGTTTCTCGAGATTTTTGTACAATCTCGCGTTTATCAGGTCTGTCAGTTGGAGTGATCCTGCGGCGTTGAGGTGGATTCCGTCCTTCCTATGGAGCGCCCTCTTCTTTTCGAAGGCGAACCAAGGGTTTACGAATCGCACCCCTTCGGTGTCGCACAGTGTCCTCACCCTAATGTTTAGGGCGATGGCTTTGCTGTGTGCCTCTCATGAGATGTTGAGGCAGGAAAGAAGGCCAATGAGGATGCCTTTGTTGCGTTTTTGCTTCACAGTATCTATTAGGGCCTTGAAGTTGGCCAGGAAGGGTTTGGTGAGGCCGGTTCGCCCTTCTGTAGGAAGAGGTCGTTTTCTCCTGCCAGTACTATGATAGAGCTGCGTTGCTCTGGCTCGGGAGAGGACTACACCTGGAATCATTTCCGCAATCCGGTTTAGGAGATTTTGCTCGGTGAAATGGTTACCGATTCCCCCCACTAGCTGTTGTTGTAGGGCCCCTTCTTGTTCAGGGTGCTGGTTGTTTGAGCGTTGGGCTCACCGAGTGATCCTTATCTAGTTCGGTTTTGCAGGCGCAATTCTTGTTTTGCAGCTGGCTGGACCCTTGATCTGTTTGAGACCACGCTGACACTTGTTGAGTTTTTCCAGTTTTTCTCCTGGTTTCTTCAGGGTCGGGGGTAGAGGTGGTGTGGTTTCACCAAGGCAGACTTGCGTGTCTCGGGTTTAGTTGTGGTCGGGGGCTCCCTTGCTGTGGTCGGTGGCGTCCGTGTTGCTGCTGGTGCTGTTTACCAGCTTTCCCCTTTCTTTTACTGTTGGGTGCTACGCTACTAGTTGTTTGCTTCAGCCTGCTGTCTCGAGCGGGGTTAGTGTTTTCCTCTCTGAAGAAGTAGTCTTCGCTGTGTCCCTTCTCCTCTGAGAAGGGTCAGTTTGGGTTCGGTTGTTGTTGTTGTTGTGGCTAGTGTCTCCGTTTGGTGTTGGTGGGATCTCCACTGCAGTGGGAGGAATTTCCGCTACTTTCGCCGCCTGCTGCGGAGTTCCTCGACCAGTCTCTCGAGTTCTTTGATCCTGGTCTCGGTTCCTGCGGGATTTTGATTAGGAGCTTACAGCATATCTCGAAGAGCTGCCTTGAAGTTTTGCAGTTCCTTTTTGAGGTTCTGGTTCTGTTCTTTCAGCTTTTCATTTTGGATTTTACACAAGCAGAAACGACATGTGCCTTTAACTCCCAATTTTGAGTAGCAGGCCTCCTTGTTGTGCGTGCACCATTTCTGCGTACCACATGCATAGCATTCATTGGTGCTTGGTTTAGGCTGGGCCGGACTGTTTTCGGGGGGGTTGTCGCTTCTGCCTCTGTTCAAACTGCTGGCGGTTTCTTCCTGATCCTCTAACTGGATCGGGTGGTGCTGTCTGAGGCGTATCAGGTGGAGGTGTTGGTGTCACTCTCCTCGTGCAGCGGTTTCTGCGCTTTGCCTCTTGTGGCGTATTTGGCTTCTGAGAGAGAGGATAGTAGAGATGAGAAAAAGGAGGTGGAGGAGAGAATAGAAGAGAGTAGGCAGGAGTGAGAAAGGGGAGAGGAGAGTAGAGGTACAGATAGATGTGCAAGGCCAGTTGCCTCAGCACCAATGTAGGTGGTCAGCACAATTCAAAATGCAAATTAGTTTGATCCCAGTCTGTTTAAAGGGTGAGCAGACGTGACGACTTGTTTATTGACTGATCGAAAAGTGATCACTAAAGCCATGCGACCAGCACACCCCTTCGCTCACCGAAATTCACTGTTCTCTGGTACCTCTGCTCGTGTGATTGCTTTCAATAACTGGACTATTCGCGACACAGCTTATGCATTCAGATAGCGGAGGGGGGGGGTTATTGGGCAGTTATCAGACCATTTATGGACATATCAGGAATATTTTGTCATGTTGTAGAGGTGAAACTATGTAATATTCTAAAATATCAGGATAGTACAACGCGGTCGGGAGGTTTGATGCCTAACCATTGACCTGTTTACTCACCAAAAACAGGAAAGATTACTTTATGAAATGTAAAACAAGTTATTGAACCCATATCAACATATAATAGATCACAGTCAATCAAATTAAATTAGTGCATAAATCATAGCTAATGACTGTATTCATTTCTCTCGCGTGCAGCATTACTGTAATGTTCTTGCTTTTTGACCTCTTATTAAAGACTGCCTTAATTGTTCCTCTCACACTGCACAAGCGGACTCGGTCTTTGTTCAGTAGATATTCTAGTTCTTGATAGCTGCAAAACAAATACAATCATCGCCAAGGTTACATGATCCAGTGACTTGTTGAGCTCGTTAAATACCCAAATATTAATAGAAAAAGTGCCTGGCCACATTCGTTCTAAGGGAAAAATAGAGGTCTGTGTAGCAGGTTATCAACGGAAATTTCAATGGAAACGGTCTGCAAGAATAGGGCAGGAGCCATCTGCTAAGACATGCGCCAACGAAGTCATCTACTTACACGCATAGGCACAATCCAATCATTTCCATGCAACGTGATCGAATTACAATACAGGTGACCATGATTTAATCGAGCGGTATAGAAAAATCTTCTCGTGTAACAGCTACCTGAACTGATCCTGTCCAAACCACGGGTTAATGCTTCTCGTGTAATAGCTACCTGAACTGATCCTGTCCGAACCACGGGTTAATGCTTCTCGTGTAATAGCTACCTGAACTGATCCTGTCCAAACCACGGGTTAATGCTTCTCGTGTAACAGCTACCTGAACTGATCCTGTCCAAACCACGGGTTAATGCTTCTCGTGTAACAGCTACCTGAACTGATCCTGTCCGAACCACGGGTTAATGCTTCTCGTGTAATAGCTACCTGAACTGATCCTGTCCAAACCACGGGTTAATGCTTCTCGTGTAATAGCTACCTGAACTGATCC
>SDVV010006455.1:8097-18443 GCA_016164225.1 Gammarus roeselii
TGCACCTTGCGTCGGATGCTCTGGTGGACTTTGACTCCTGATCTAATCTAGAAATGCTTCTATGTCCTATTTCACTAACCAAAAACTAATGCGATACAGATAATATTAACTTGTTAGCATGTACACAGAGTATTCGTCACGTAATATTATTTGAATATGCGTGTGAGTCCAAATAACAATCCTGTTATATCTACCGTTAGTAGAGTTCTTTCTGCATGAAATGTATGAACGCTTTTTTTGTCGACCCACTTTGGGCTCTTTTAATTCTGATTCAGCACAGTTCAAATTCAATGCATGGCTAGTTCATCCCTACTTACCTTAGTGTTCAATCTCACGAAGTCTGGAAATGATACGCTCTACGTTTGCACTGTGATGACTGGCCTACCACCGATAGAACACTTAATGCATGGATTGACAGACCGAGCAAACATTTTACGATAGAACAACACTTTCCTTTCTGCAATTGTTACTCGTGAAAAAGAGAGCAGGACCAAATAAATAAGATTATTAGTTCGATGTTAATTTTGCGACATCTAGGTGAGGGAGTTCAGGGTACACTAACACTACAGAGTAAAACGGGTAATTTAATACGTGACGTCAGAATGAAGTGGTCTGACATCATTGCCCCGCCCTGCCTGCCAGTGACGTCTCTGGAGCAACACAGCGAATATTGGCATATCCAGGCCAGTCATTTTAGGCTTGGAATTTTTGGGTATTCAAGTAGTTTATTTCTGTTTAATATACCTAAACAAGGTATCATCTTGAAGAACAGATCTCCAATATTTTACATTGGTCACAATTTCTGAGCGAACACTACAGTTGATTAGAACAAACCTGTTTATAGAGGTAAGAAAACGTTTTTCCTCAGATGGCTGAAACGACAAGCTGAAACTTTGTTTACTTTTCGTGTGTGTTTCTTGGGTAAATACTTCGATGTAATACTTTTTGTACATCAGGCAGTGGAGATAATTGTAAATCAATGGAGGTCAGAGGTATTTTTTTACGAAATTTAGTACAATTTCATTTTGCAATTATCGAATTTTAAGACACCAATATTCTTTCATCGTTGGACAAATCTAGAAGGAAGGCGTTTTTTATGCGTTCGTCAAGGAAACTCATCAAAATGAGCCGAACACATTTGCGCGTTGTTCAAATTATAGGCATCCTGACGGCCTGCAGCTAGCAGCCGCCGTTTCCTCATAGCTTCAGATTTAGGAAACCTAAAAAACGTCGCTTTAGAGTTTAAGTCACAAATAAATGACGGCACACCGTGGGGTCGTTTTGGCACCAGTGACACCAAACAAGCGATCAAGCGGAGGCTGCCATAGGTAAAAATCGCTGTAATAAAATTAGCAGCAGGTAATAATTTATCAGGTTTACCCTGTAGTGTTAGTGTACCCTGAGTAAGTTGTAGTGGAGTAAGAGGAATGGGACAACTTGTCAGATCTCCGGTGGAGATGGACTAACTCCCTAATCTAACTTTATCTGGGACGACATCGATTATTGATTGATTTTTTCATCATGGGATAATGCTTCAGGGGATCCTGCTCATAGCTTCAACACCCACTCTTCCTCTTTGTCGTCGGTTATTTAATCTCGAAAAGTCAACTCCCTCATCTCTGGAAATGCCGCACTCGTTCCAGATAGATTTCGAGGCGCTCTATTGCATAAAAATTCAATTGTTTAATTTGGACCAGAAAACCTGGATAATTTTTTTTCTGTTTGGATTGGCTGGAGAAGAGTGTTGAGTACAAGTCAAGTATTTGAACACGATAAAAAAAATACACAAAAAAACACTGCAAAACAAGGAGGAAATAAGAACTCTTTAGCAGAACTACCAGAGATGTCTGGAACGAGTGTTGCATTTCTAGAGGAGAGAGTTATTTTTTCGAGATTAAAAAACCTACGACAAAGAGGAAGAGTGGGTGTTGAAGCGTTCAGCAGGATCCCCTGAAGCATTATCCCGTGATAAAAAAATCAATCAACAATCGAAGTCGTCCCAGATACAGTTAGATTAGGGAGTTAGTCCATCTCCACCGGAGATCTCAGATACTGAAAGGGTTGGGTTAGAAGTAGACGTCAGATACTGATAGGGTTGGGTTAGAAGCTGACGTAAGGTCCTGATAGGGCTGCATTAGAAGCTGACGGTACTGATAGAATTGTGTTAGAAGCAAACATAAGATCCTGATATTGCAATATTCGGAGGTGCCGAAAGATATGGATAGGGCTGTATTAGAAGGTGACGTAATGTACGGACAGTGTTGTTCTATGAGCTGACGTAAGTTTTCGATAGGGTTGTGTTAGAAGCTGACGTAAGTTCCTGATAGGGCTGCATTAAAAGCTGACGGTATTGATGGGGTTGTGTTAGAAGCTAACATAAGATCCTGATTTTGCTGTATTAGAAGCTGCCGAAAGATATGGATAGGGCTGTATTAGAAGGTGACGTAATGTACGGACAGTGTTGTTCTATGAGCTGACGTAAGTTTTCAATAGGGTTGTATTAGAAGCTGACGGAAGGTCTTGATAGGCTTGCATTAGAAGCTGACGAAAGGAATGGATAGGGTTGTATTAGAAACTGACATAAGGTCATGATAGGGTTGTATTAGAAGCTGACATGAGGTATGGATAGGGTTGTATTAGAAGCTGACGTAGAGTCATGATATTGTTGTATTTGAAGCTGACGTAAGGTGCGGATACTGTTCATTTAGAAGCCGACGTATGGTCCAGATAGGGATGTATTGAAAGTTGACGTAAGGTACGGAAAGAGTTGTATTTAAAGCTGACAAAAGGTACTGATAGGGTTGCATTAGGAGCTGACGTTCGGTATGGATAAGGTTGTATTATAATTTGTCGTAATGTCCTAATAGGATTGTATTAGAAGTTGACGAAAGGTCCTGATCGGGCTGTATTAGACGACGACGTTAGGTATGGAAAGGGCTGTATTATAAGCAGACGTTAAAAACGATAGAGTTGCATTAGAAGCTGACGTAAGGTATGGTGTAGCTGGCTCCTGTCGCTGGGTCCTGATTGCGGGATCCTGATTGCAGGATGCTGATTGAAGATACACCATGCAGGGTACAGACAGGGGTACCAGCAAGCCTCGTCCGCTCTGAAGAAACCGCTGATGTGGTAGCCATTGTGAAGAAACCGCTGAGCTGGTGACCATTGTTTGAACAGACAGCGATATACCTTTGGCAGGCTGACGCCTGTCCTGGGAGACTGCGAACTCAGCGCTTCAGGGGGGAAAAACAGAACGAAATGACAACAAGCGTCGCGCCGTAGTCTGGAGGCCTTAGGTCTCTTTATATCATGAATAGAAACACTCTCGGTGGTCAGGCGTGATAACTGGGCACGGTTGTAAGGCTGGCAATAAACAGAATCGTTACGTACAGTTGGGCCAGCGATCCCTTAGCAACAGGTCATCGGGGTTCAGCTACAGAAATGTTAAGGGTACAAGGAGAGCCCTTGACGCCTGATCACCACCTGAAAGGTAGAATGTTGGCCCGTAAACCTATTTGTTACTTATAGGGTTGTGAGCCTAGTGCGACTGCGACGTTGGCTAGAGGAGTGGTCACCGGTCTGTTCCCGGGCGAGTGGTGGGCGATGACGTCACGATTATGGACTTTATAAGACAGAGTCACCAAGTAGCCAGGCTTTTTTCACATCTCTGAGAACGATGTGAACATATAGTGAAAGCGTCCGTAGATCCGTTGTTGCCAAGCCAGGGCCGCCTCCGCTGCCGAGTTCCTCACCAACCATAGTAGCTAGCAAAATATAGTGGAAATTCTCCAAGTGCAAACCTAAATAGTCCATTAGAAGGAATATGGATCATAAACTCTACAGTCAGTTCTTGAGTTAGACGAGTTCCTCACCAGAGTCAAAGTAGCTAGCAAAAACTACGGACAGTTCTAGAGTTTTCAGTGTCGACGAGCTCCGGAAAGCATTCTGCAGACTCCAAACGTGCCTCGCCGGGTGCAAGGAAGTTTCCTTCATCGTCTACCAGGACCCAGAGCCAAGGGTCACAAACGCCCGGTGAGCGTTAGGTGTTTAATTTCATTTTTTTTGTTTACATCTACGAGGGGTAGAAATCGTAAAATACCCGGTCAGTGGTTAAAAAGTGGTTAACGCCAGTTTGAAATTCATCAAGGCGTTTTTCTTGTCTTTGTGGTAGGGGTCCTTTTCATTACGCACATGTGTGCATATTTACCATTTGTGGTGCGTGGCTCACGCCTTATTATTAAGATAGACGTATTCATCTACTACTAAGCGGCGGTATCAATATTAGGCATATGTGCCTGTGTTTTCGAGTTTTACGCATTATTATTATTAGTATATATCTGTACATTCTACATTTTAGAGGAGGTGTTTATTAGGCATACGTGCCTGTGTTTTTCTGTGTGTGTTACTTCTTTTTATTGTGGTTCGGTGCGTGCGTCAGCTCTGTGCATTTTATAGTATATCGGGTAATACTCCTATAACGGAGTGCACATCCTAAATAAGGCTGTCATATGTTTTTCGGTGCATTTTATTTTATAGAGTTAGTATATGGTATAGCAGTGTGGTCCCCGTGTGCCGACGTACATATTATAAGTAGGCTGGGCTGTGTCATGTATTCGGGTAGGAGGGTCGGTCTCGTCAAGTCCGGGCTTCGTTATATTTAACAAAGTAAAGCTATGTAATAGACGTTCAGTGGTGTTTCAATTTCCCCACATAGAACTGCCGGGTTGTATGGAGATTAACACAAATATCATTTCCCGACCCACTCCAGAGAGAGTATAGGGTCAGTGTCATTTAGGTAGACACCTTAGACCTCATGCTTGGCCGGGCGGACTCACCCAAAGCCGTCGGTCATTAATAAAATCGTGGTTGGCAGTGATTGCCTTTAATAATTATTATTGAGCTGGGCGCGGCTACAATGGATAGGCCTGTGTCCGATGTTAACGTAATAAGCTACTGAAGGGTTGTATCAGATATTGACGTTAGATACAGATAGGGTTGTGTTAGAAGATGATGTAAGGTCCTGATTGTTCTCTCATAGAAGCCAACGTAAGGAACTGATGGGGTTGTGTTGGAAATGGACATTAGTTCCTGATAAGGCTGAATTAGAAGCTAACGTAATCCCCAGGTAGAGTTGTTTTGGAAGCTGACGCAAGGTTCGGACAGGGTTGTATTAGAAGCTGACGTAAGGATCTGATAGGGTTGAATTGGAAGCTGACGTAATGCATGGATAGGGTTGAATTAGAAGCTGACGTATGGTCCTGATAGGGTTGTATTAAAAACTTATGTAGAGTCCTGATAGGGTTGTTTAGAAGCTGTCAAAAGGTATGGATTGGGTTGTTTTAGAAGCTGACGTAAGGTCCATATATTGTTGCTTATGAAGTTGACATAAGGTGCAAATAGGATTCTTTTGGAAGCTGACGTATGGTCATGATAGGGATGAATTGAACGCTGACGTGAGGAATGGATTGAGTTGTATTTGAAGCTGCCGTAATGTATAGATAGAGTTGTATTAGAAGTTGACGTTAGGTTCTGACAGGGTTGTATCAAGTAGCTGACGTAAGGTCCTGCTTGGGTTGTATTAGACGCTGACGTAAGGGTTGGATAGGTCTGTATTAGAAGGTGACGTTATGCACTGACAGGGTTGTACTCAAAGCTGACATAAGGTATGGAAAGGGTTGTATTAGAAGCTGCCGTAAGGTCCTGATATTGTTGTATCTAAAGCTGACGTAAGGTGCAAATAGGATCCAGATAGGGATGTGTTGAATGTTGACGTAAGGTGTGGATTGAGTTGCATTTGAAGCTGACATAAGGTACTGATAGGGTTGTATTTAAAGCTGACGTCAGGTATGGATATGGTTGTATTAGAAGTTGACGTAAAGTCCTGACAGGGCTGTAATAGACGCTGACGCAAGCTATTGATTGGGTTGTGTTAGAAGCTGATGTAAGGTATGGATAGGGTTGAATTAGAAGCCGACGTAGGGTCTGGATAGGGTCGTATTAGAAGCTGACGTAAAGTCCTGATAGGGTTGTGTTAGAAGCTGTCACAAGATATGGATAAGGTTGTATTAGAAGCTGATGTAAGGCACTGATAGGGCTGTATTAGAAGCTGACCTTGAGCGCTGATTGGGTTATATTAGAAGCTGACGTAACGGACTGGTAGGATTATATTGAAACATGACGTAAAGTATTTATAGGATTTTATTACAATCTGTAGAGCAGCTTAATGCTTTCCCTTTCGACTGTGTTTCTGATGACCATCGTGTCGCTCTAACATACGTCTTGGGGGTGTGTTGCCCCACATGATTATCAGGGTTATCTTGACCCTTCGTCTGCTTCTTGTTGCTTTAAGCAACTCGTTAGTCATTTGTCACATTTTTACGCTGCAGAGCCCCAAGAAGAAGGCGTACGTCTTGGGGGTGTGTTGCCCCACATGATTATCAGCGGGGCAGGGTAAGTACGCTGGAATTATTCAGCCCAGAAAGTGTTTACGACGGACACATTTCTACGGATTCATTTTTGCTAGAAACTGTTTTCGATCGAAAGTGTTAACGAAGGAAAGATTATCAATCGAAAACCCGTAGTCTGGAAAGAAGATTAAAAATATTGTTCAGTGGCATGAAACGTTTCTGCTCAGAAAGGGAATTGGGGCGAAAGGGTTTAGGATGTGAAATTGATAGCATCGAATTATTCAGGATAGAAACTATTTACAACGTATATTTTTTCGCTGGAAGTGCTTATGATCAAATCGTGTTGTGGGCAACTAGATTCAGTCGAATGTATATCAGCCGGAAAATGTTTTGGGCGGAATCTGTTTCGACCGGAAAATGTTTAAGCTGGATTTTATTATTTGGGTATATGGACTATACTTCTTTCTTGTAAGGTTAGGTTAGGTTAGTTTACAGCTAAAAATATACCATCCAACGACAACTTCCAGGGAAAATAAATTCCATCGTAGATTTTTCCGTCCTTAACACTTTTCGTTCAAAACCATTTCTGGGCCAAACTATTCGATCCTATACATAACTGTGTCAGATGATTTGGGGTAGTTTTCAGCTAGGATTCTTTTCATTGTAAAATTTTCGAGACAAAATAATTCCAGCGTAAACAATTTCGGTCCTAAGAAATTCCGTGCTAAACTCTTTCGGTTCTAAAAAAATATTTGAAAAGGCGTCACAGCGTGTTGAAATTTGATCGTAAATGTCTTCCGTCGTATCAACATTCCATCCTATATTTTTCCAGGGTAATATATTCGCTGGTAATAGCTTTCCAGCCTAAACACATTCCGATCAAAACTTTCCAGCCTATACACTTTCGAGGCTGAATGTTTCCGTCGTTAACATGCCACCCTATCAGGGTTATCGTGACACTTCGTCTGCTTCTTGTTGCTTTGAACAACTAGTTAGTCATTTGTCACATTTTTACGCTGAAGAGCCCCAAGAAAAATGCGTAACGTTCAATTATGTTATTTCGTATCATTGTTAAGTTGAGACTAGAATCTAGTAGGATGTCAGTGACAGATACAGACACTGGGCTGCATTCCCCAGAAAGGGTGTGGCCGACGGCAAGGCGCACCTCACACGCTCACACTCCCACAACTTAGTCCTTTTGTGCTTAAGGGTCCGGCCGGTACCCCCTCAACATAAACTCTGGGTAACGAGTGCAGTCCGAGGATCCGTCGTCAGCAGAAGTGCCCGACATTTTTCACTGGTTTACCCCCGCCGCGTCATAATGGCCGCCCCCCTCCACCCACGACCATCCCAACAGCGGGATGCCAAGGGCTGGAGAGCACATCAGAGCAGCGTCAAAATTAAACATTTTCCACTCACGCCTGTTCATTGCACGCTCTCTCGCCACCTCCACATTCATGTCTCTCCTTCCCAACTCCTGCTTCACACCATCCATCCAGCCAAACTTCGGTCTACCTCTAGGCCTGTGACCACTCGCCTCCGATTCATCACCCTTTTCGCCAATCTCCCTTCATCCATCCTCTCCATGTGCCCGAACCATCTCAGCACACACGAATCCACTCTGTCCTCCATTTTCTTCACCATCCCTGTTCTGATTCGGACCACGTCGTTGGTGATTCGGTCTCTCAGCATTACTCCAGCCATGCTCCTCAAACATTTCATCTCGAAAACATTCAACCATCTTCTCTCCTCTGCTCTCACCCCCCAAGCCTCAGCTACGTAGAGCACAGTTGGGTCAACAACACCCTCATACAGCCCTCTCTTTGCTTCCATCCCCAAAGTCTTACAGCTCATCACATGTAAAAGGTACACAGCCTAGGATAGCTAATTTGGTAGTGGCTGAAGTTCTGAGGGAGGCGGACCAGAAGCCCATTAATACTTTCACTTTATTTACAGTTCTTGTAAGTGCTGCCGACAATCAGAGGGTCTTAATTGACACTAGTCCAGTTACAAAGGACACTAAGACCCCAAAGTTTACTATATCTAATGTCAGAAAAAAATTACAAGCAGATAATGATGACTATATGATCAAATTCGCTTTATCCAATGGCTTCTTCCACATACCAGTGCACTCAACAGCCAGCCACCAGCTAGGGATTAAGTGTGGACAGAAGTATTATCACCTGCTCCGCCTCCCACAAGGGTTGTGTACAAGCCCCTACATAATGCAACAAGTGATGTATAAAATCTTTCAGTTCTTGTTAATAGAGTGATGTCCACATATTACTTTACTTAGATGACTTACGCTTAATCGGAAAGCAAAGGGAGCTTGACAAAGCGAAAACGAAATTGCGGAGTTCTCCGAGATTTAATATGAAGAAATGTATTTTGAATCCTACGCATGAATATAGATTTTTGGGCATAAATATTGATGTAGAAAAGCTTACAATGTCGCTCACTGAACCTATTAAAGATAAAATTATCGGAGAATTGGAGTTTGTGAAGAACAAAAATGTAACCTTAAGATACAAACAGACTGGCGGGATTAAAAAACTTTGTGTCCCCAATATTAAAACTACCTCAATGTCTCACTACTGCGGCTTAGAACAGCCACCACCGACTCCATCGATTCAGCGCCTTGTTTCTCACTAGTGATGTGTATTACCATAAAGATGTTTCTAGCGTCCTATGAACTGACGCCACTGCAAAGCAACTGGCCATTTACGATCCTTTATCCAACAAAGCACTAATTGCAAAATGCTCCATAAATATTCTAGAAGCGGAGTTTCTTACAGCAGCACTGTGCGATAATATACCAGCCATATGCTTCTTAAGACGAGGCCGCCTAGCCTGGAGAATAATTACAAACTAAAATGTGCATATATGAAGATATTTGATGACCCCATTATTGTATATGTCCCAAGTAACCTAAACAAAGCCGACTTCTTAAGTAGGGTGCGTTTGCTCACCACGCAGACGCCTGAATAGAAATATCGCATGTGTCGTGGGCGCCTACCTGAATCAAACCACTACCAGCTGCCTTGGGGTCATACAGTCCAAATCGGCGGTTACAAGTTTAAACATGTGCGACCATCATGTTTCCCCCTTCAAGAGACAATGTCTGTCTTCCTTTTGGAACAATTAGGTCGTGGGACTCACGTGAGATCCCAGCTAATAGTTTATTGCTTAAATAAAGGGACGAAGATTCCCAAGGAAACCTTCCACCCTAAATAAAGTTAAGAAAAAGAGCTTGGAAGGGGAGGGGACCTCCTCGGGGTCGGTGCTGTACCTCGGGCGAGATCAAGGACATCTAACGTTCCACGCCTGGGTGCCGTTTGGACTGCGTCACGCTCGTGGGCCTACTTAGAACTAGAACAGATACAAGTGATTCGTCACTGCGCAGCGAAATCATTATTAAATTTTACTTGATCAGTCCACGAATGATCCATACATGACCACAAAATATAATTCTCGATCCCCGAAGTTAATACTGGGGCTTAAACAATAGAATTCCATGTAACTATTAGCCGTGTCTAACCGTTTATTCTCGCGTATACGCATCATAGTTCAAAAGGAGTGTTTCGAATAAAATATCACATTCAATAACTGTGGTCTATGATCCGGATAGGTTATTAAACAAATATATTTACCGAGATGACGTATTGAATTCATGAAATGAATGTTCCAAAGTAACCGATTGAGTTTGTGATGACAGTTCAATAATAAAGTTTTCAAGTGTCAGTGGAAGCGGCCCTACAGAGGTACAATTACTGTTCGTACATACAATTTGTTTCGTACAATGATGTATGATTGTAAGGATATGTATGTAATTATATGTGCTCATACACCATATACGGTGTTGTAGCCCCAAATACATTCATATGTATGTGCATTGTGTACACACATATTCGTAAATATATATATATATACTGTATATAT